>OZ020516.1:31019948-31051406 GCA_963971425.1 Bryoerythrophyllum caledonicum | reverse complement strand
GTGTTGGAGGGGGGGAAGGATTTCAAGAGATTAGCTTGAATGAGGAGGTAGTTGTGAGGTTCAAAGGAGGTGAGGAGGGTGGAAAATCAAAGGTCATTGAATTTTGGGGGAGAGGTAATGGTGTTTGTGCAGATCTATGGTTTTGGAGGAAATTTTTGGAGATGCTAGATGGAGGAGGAGCAACAATAGTTGGGGTTGTGGGCGCGCACGCTTTTAGTCTACGGTTTCGACATGAGGCATGACGCAAACTCCATGGGATCGTTTAGGATCTTATGGAAACTCGGCGGCTAGGGTTTTTTTTAGGATTTGAGTTCATGGTTGCGGCGGCTAGGGTTTGGGTTTGTGGGCTCATGTATATAGCTGCACTCACAAATTTAGTGTCACACTACGGGCTACACTCATGGCTTCAGTTCTAAGTGGTTTTGGTGTGATTGTTTCAATAGTACGCAGGCTGCACTCACTAGTTGACGTCCTTTATCATGTATAAACATTCAGCTTCTAGTGAATTTGAAATTTTAAACATAATCAAGTTTGTGTCTTCATTTGTGTACTCAAAGATTGGTACTGGCTCACCTTACACTATTGTAACTATCCTTTGAGTGACCTTTAATCATCATAAACCTGAACTTTGAGTTCCCTCCTTCTTATTCAGCATTGAAACAAAGTCAGAAGCTTACCAAGTTCACAAAAACTCCCTCGAAGCACAAATTTTCTCCTCCAATCTACACACTAGACACAAAGCTAAGAAAAATTAGTAAATGAAGTAATGAACGCACATGGCTTTGACGTTGTGATTGCAAGAGAACTCAAAGTTAGAAAGTGAGCAGAGAAAAGACCTCCAGGGTTTGTACAAAAACCTTATATCCATGTTGGAACCTTGTGCCTCAAGTTGATTAGTCCAAATTTAACTTTAGAACTTTGGACCTTTCACTTTGTTTCTCCATATGTTTAAATTTTTTATATATTATAGTAAAATTTTGGGCTATATGTAATACAAAGATACTTGGGAGTTTTTATCACATAGTTTTAACAAATGACCATATAAATTTTATGCATATTTTGAAGGGTTCTTCAAAGAGTTGAAAAACATGTCCAACAACAGCGACGGAGTGGTGATTTAATGTTGAACACCATCAGACATTGGTGTGTGTATCGCTAACACCTGCAACGTATCTTGATATAAACAAATATTTTGATACAAATTTAGGATTGATTCTTGATTGATCATTTGTACTATGTTGTTTGTAGAATAACCTTTTTGTGGATGTACAAACCCTTTCTTTTATTGGCGATTGTAACAAGTTCTAATGGTGTCAGTATTAGCAAGTAGACAACATGGTTCATTTTCTTCCTTAGGTTGAGTTGATTTCCTTTGTTTCAGTTCACTTGGTTTCAAAAGTTTGCATCACACATGATCTAGATTCATTCCATCATGTCAAGAATGATATTAGTTCCTTGTACACCAGTGTTAAGGGATGGAAAAGAGGTGTAGCATATTTAACCCCATGTACACCAAGTATCAAAAATGGGCTTTTTGAAAGTTCGGTCAGGTTCCTATGGTGTCAATTTCCAACATTCCTCTTCGAAATTTTTACTATAGAAAAGCATCACGAAGATCTTAGTGGAAGAATATTTTTTTCTTAGATTGGACATTTGATGAAAAAGTTATAGGGTTTTGAATTTCAAATGGAGAGAACGGGCACCTGGAGCACCTCCAAAAACTTTTGCTACGACACTCTATTGAATGTAAGATTTTCCGTACTCGCAAGTAATATTATTTCCCTTGATATTTTCAAAAAAAATTCTTGTCTTTAGGAAAAACAGCATACCAATCCAAGTCAAACATTTTCACACATTGTCAGTCATTGTCGGGCAAGGTACCAAAAAAACTTTTTCTTTTCCACATAAAACCTAGATATCTTTATAATTTTCACTTTCTATTTTTTCCACAACATTATGTGGTGCAAACCTTCTTATTGATCATTCAAATTATCAATCTGAAACATATTAAGTTCACAAAAAATTAAAGTGTGAATTAACAAATTTCAAACCTCTACTCCTTGCACAATTGTTTTGAATATGCTACACTTGTCCTCTACCTCAAAAAATTGGTGTACAAGTAATTAACATCATGCTTGACAAGATGGTAATGGATTTAGACCTTGTGTAGTGCAAAAATTTGACATTAAGTGAAGTCAAAGTCTGTTGATCCACTGCACGCAGGGAAGATAATGAACTATATGCTTGACTTCAAACACTATAATCTTTCAATCTGTGCGGTCAGAGTTTATGAAGTTTTGATAATATATTTTCTAATTAATCATAATTGAGACCCTACGGTGAGAACTAAAAATCAAAGTTTTTGATTCTTTCTTTGTTCATTGCACTAGAATCCAACAATTTTGTATTGTTTTTGGTGTAAAACTGTCACGATACCTTAGGGGTTAAGACACTGTGCAAGCAGCTGACGCTCTACAAATTCTTAGTTTTTTCATTTCAATGGAGTTTCATCAAAAGGTTCAATGTCATCATCATATTTTGAACATTAAATATGTGTTTAGAAACATATCTTTTATCCCTTTAATGGTGCTTTGAAGGTTAACAATTAGTACATGGATTTTGTCTAATGTGCAACCATAATGTTCATATTTTTCAGTAGTGATAATGGAGAGCCGCACAATTCAAACTCCTTCGATACGGCCACACACATCTAGAGGGATAATATGCTTTCCAATAGCTCTGTAGGGGCCCAATTAGTACAAGCAGCACGTTAAGGCAAATTCAACAAAGATCTATTGGGATCATGACATCTGAATTGGGAAGTTCAATAAAATTGCTTTCCAAAAGAGGAGATGTAGTGGGCTTAGCAATTAGGGAGCATGCATTCAAAAGTGGCATGGAATTAAATGGGTTGAAGTTGTTCCCATTCCAGGTGGCGGTGCGTATCAATAGCATAGATGATGCATTGCATTGGACCGGAGTGATTGTAGGAGAACGCCTTGGCATGTGTGTGGGCTTGATCATTCGTTGGCATCGGTCTTTGCTACGTGTAGTGGCTGTAGAACCTGATATTACAAGTGTCCATGGTGACATTGGATCACAGATAGCGCCTACACAAGTGATGACCCCAAAATTTGATTTTCCTGAGTTCATCAACACACCAGGATCCACCGAGAGGTCTCGACGCAGTAGTCATGCTTCAAACGCCATAGATGAAAATTTGTCGTTTTTCCAATTAACTCCCTCAAACATCCAAGATTTTTCCCATGTATATGGATTTGCTTATGTTAGATGAGTACATCGTCCCTATTCTATGCAAAATAGGAGAAGAAGAGATTCAAGAGAGCCATCATTGACAAAAGCTGCACCATCTAAGGTATCCTTAGAAGCGTGCAAATTGCAATGACACAAGGAGGATGCAAATGGAATTGTTTGAGGGACGTTCTAGCAAGGTATCTATTGGACATGCGATATAATGCATGGGCTAATGAGTTTTCAGTTTGAAGTACGTGGATGAGACAGATGATGGTTTCTTTTTACACAAGGACAGAAAGAACTCGTCGAGACAAATTTGTAACAAAGTTAGATGGAAAACAAGTTTGCAATGCTTGCTTCGCTCTTGGGGTTGGATATTCACAAAGCCGCTTTAAGCAATTGAAGAAAGATTGTCTAATATTTGGAAGAGTGACATCAATTCACAAGAATACCCTCTGAGATCCGATTAGAGAGAGCACTAGAATGTCTGCGGCAGAGGCTTTCTTTTAATCGTTTGTCAATGAAGTTGGTTGTCCTCAACCTCATCGTTGTATTCGCCATAAGAGTGACAACAAAGTGGTACCTCTCATTCTCCTTCCTATGAATACAACCAAATTTTATGTATTCAAATATGTGAACGAGGAGTTGAAGATAATTTGTGATGGGGAACCATTTCTATCAGTTCGTTCTGAAGAATGTAGCGCATTAAGTATCTCCACCTTCAAGGACTTCCATTCTCGAGATTCTCAAAGTATTATCATTGTTGGGAGTATAAATGCGCCATCGAGGGAACCACCAATGCGGATGCAAGGATAAGATAAAAGAGTTGTTTATGCTGCATCTACGCAACTAGATGGAAAAACGTAGGCATTATTGGATATTCAAGAGGTCGTGTTGTATTAGCCCCGAGTTGTACATGTGCATCATAGTGGATGGCATGGACCAAAATACGACCATGGTACCGAGGATGCGGCAGACTGTGAAGAACATTGAACACCGGTTTGTGAAGACCCATCTGTGTGGTGCTCTTGTATATGGGATTGGTTTATATTGCAATGTGTGGTTTGGAGCTCACCACAAACACGATAGGAAACAAGTCGTCAATACATTGTTGTACGTGATAAGAGATGTGTTGCAGAGGAAGGGCTTTTTGCCACCAACATTGCGAATCCACGCGGACAACTGCACACGCGAGAACAAAACATTTTATGTTTGCTCTATGTGCTACATTGGTGGGATTGGGGTTTTTTCAGGAGGTGGAACTATCTTTTCTTGTAGTGAGCCATATACACGAAGATATTGATCAACGCTTCAGCTGTATATCAAATATGTTGAAGAGGACGGACGTGGACCCGTTGAAGGAGATAATTAGTCTTATAGAACGAGGAACATCTCCTACGGAGGCATTTGTTAGCGCCCAGCTGCTAGAGAATGTATGGGATTGGAAATTGTTCATAACTCCTCACTTGCTGACAAGTCTGGATTCATTTGTGGGCATAACATTCCTATACCACATGCAATTCCATATGGACAATCGAGAAGGGACTCGTGAGGTTTGAGTACAATACAAGCATTATTGG
This sequence comes from Bryoerythrophyllum caledonicum, assembly GCA_963971425.1. Lineage (NCBI taxonomy): Eukaryota > Viridiplantae > Streptophyta > Bryopsida > Pottiales > Pottiaceae > Bryoerythrophyllum > Bryoerythrophyllum caledonicum. The sequence goes on along the minus strand of OZ020516.1, from coordinate 31,046,571 downwards.
AAGGATCCATGGGGACCGGAGGCAGGGACAAAAACTTTGAGGTCGTTGCTAAGTAGGGATGAACGACCATCGTTTGCGCAAGTATTTGCAGCGGACGAATTGGAATTGAAGGCATTGGATGACTTCACTGTAAGACTGTATGTAAACAAAGGTGCATTTAAAGATTGCAGCATAGGGACAAGAATCGAGAAGCAAAGTTAGAGGCTAAAAGATTGAAACTCTATTTAGCTGAATTTCCACACAATGACCGTAGCAATGAGCACCGTTCTTCACTGTTTTGGCCTTTAGAGGTCTCCAACACCGGACCTATAGAGAATGCATCTTTGGATGTAATGGATGGTATAAGTGAAAAAAATTGCGAGATAAATGTTGTAGAGCAGGTTGTGGCTATGCTTCCAAATGCCGAGGCTTGAGGATACTTTGGTCCTCGTAGAGGAAGACCCTCTAATCAAGCACTGCGTAGGGCACAACAAACAATACGGAACTATGTTGAGGAACGGGCCAAAGAAAGAGCAATGTATGAAGGTAATCACGACCCATTTCCACCATTTAATCCACAATCTGATATCTGTTGTGGACAATTTGTAGCCTTGAGTGTTGATCGAGCAAAAATAGAAGGCGGTGTACCATTCTATGTAGGTAAAGTGATTGAGGAAAGAAAAAACCGATGGAGACTAAAGATAAAGGTTTGTTGGTATTGGCCCATGATCCGAAGGGGGTTGTTGATGGACATGGATCTTCTGCACGATGGTATACAAATTGCATGGATTCATTCTGGGAGCCATCTGGGGAGAGCCATAGTTGGGTAGGGAAAGATGCATGCATTTTTTCATGGGTAGACACACCGGAAAGAACCATATCTGGAGCCAGCGGGTGGAGAAAGCGCAATGTATTTGGAGTGCAGGTTGAAAGCAGGATTCACATTCTTCAATCGACTAAGGCTCACATACTACAATATATTGCAATGTAAATCGAAGCTATCGATACAATTATTTGCAAGCAACCCTAAATTCTATGTAGTAGAGAGTGATTTTATGAGAGTATAATTGTGTATGATAATTGCTATATAGTGTATTTGTAAGAGTAATATATTCTAAGGGTGGTGTAAGACGTTATGTCATTAATCCTATGGAGTATAGGTATTTTTACTATTGGTGCTAAGTCCATTTGTAGAAGCATCTATATTTAGTTTTTACCATTGTATGCATTATGTACAGTACAATGTAGAATATCTTTTAATCAACTACCAACCCTTGCAGAAGATATGTTTTTTTGTGATTACGCCTGATTGTATACTACAATCCTTACAATCTGTCTTTGAAATATTGTGCAACTATATTAAATACACATTTATCAAGTATTAACGAGGGGCCACCACAAATTAGTTGAAAATGCCAAAAAATTGCTTTCAATATTAACAACCATGATTGTACATAATATTGTTGCATGAGCTCAATTTTTTTTCTTTGAAAACCTTTTTTTTGCAATTTTGGCACCTTTGTTCGCAATAGCCGCCGTTGTACCCAAGTGTACTTTTATTTCGTGAGGGCAAAAATGCCTAATTGCGTGTTATGGTAGTTAGTGCCTTGTTAGTGCTCACAATCTATCTCTTGGTGCTAAGGGGCATCAGAATTGACCGTCACCACACCACACGCCTTTAGTCCTTCAAACCCTTCTAAATAACACCAGGTGCAAATAATGGTAAGAGGAAGTGCCATATTTACTTTGTTATTATTGATGTAAGGTAAACCCCCCATAACCAACAAAAACCCATAGCCAACGCCTATAAAATTGGGGTATATCTAACCCTCTTCCATCCCAGCACCACCAATTGAGCTCCAAATGGAGGTTTGCTATTAGGGGCTATTTACACCTGAAGGTTTGGGTTGGAGCCCATAGACACAAGTGGTACCCCGCTTGAAGGATGAAACCATTGTAAGCGGGGTACCTTCCACCAAACAAGGGAGTTCTAAGTGGGTTGTGGCCCAATGTTTAGGTGTAAACCGGAATAGAAGGGCTGTGGCCCATTGTGCACTTGGGCTGAATTTATAAGTAGTTGCATGAAAACGGGCTCTTTTTAGAATTACCCCGTAGTGAAAGAACTTCTTGTATTCTACATTTGCCTACATCTTTGTGTGCTGATTTGTTCTATCTCTCTCAATTTTTGGGCCATTTTTTACGCTTTTTGGCATCATGGATAGAAGAAAACGAGTCCAAGCAGTGCTAGCTATGTATTGGTTTAGTTATATGTTGATTCAACATGTTTTGAGCATGCAAGCCCTCATGATGGGCTTTGAATTGCAAAATTCAGCATTGGTTGTAGTTTTATGTGAATTGTGGAATACGAGGGAGAGAGGTGTGTGGAGCATTCAGAGGCAAGAGAGTTTTTTTGATAGGCATTTGATGGGTTCCTACACAGAATTAATGTTTAAACGGAGAACTAGAGTGTCCCACCGTATTTCGTTCAATATTCTTTTGCATTCATTTTGTTAAACTGTTGGAAATTGTTGTATCATCCTGGACTAATTGGGTGTATTAGAATAAAACATCATAGTTATAGGTTTTAAAAAATTCTAAACGAATTTTTTAAATAGAGAAATATACTCGTTCAATTCCCTTCAATGCACTTCAGTGTTATTCAAAACTTCAAACAAAAGCAACATTTTAATACCTAATTTGCTTACTACATCTCCATGGTGTTCTCCTTCAAGGAATGAGTTCCCTGAAAAAGGGGATCTCAATTTTTGAACAACATCCCCAAGTTCTCTTCTACATCTTTCTTTTTGGAGGAGTGTGGTGCACCTCAATACCATTGTGAGAGTCCATTATTCTTTCAATCATCCATGCTTTCTTGAAGAGCACTCCAAGGTAATGTATGCTTTCTCTAACTTTGCTTTGTTTATTGCTTAAGTAGCTTCATTCTCCACAAATATATCAAATTTTCTGTGGGTCTATATGATAGGGTTTTGTCAGGTTTTAGAATTCGACTTTGAACAATTTTTTGAATCTTTCCTTACTAGGAGTAGTACAAACTTCATGGTTTGAACTATGTTTCATGGTCTATTGTTCTCAACGGATTCATCGTCCTAAATCTTCAATAAGTGTGGATAGGATATTGTCTTTGCATTGTGAGAATCCATTTATGCCTGCTTCAACCAATGGTCGTAGACTGCGACCATTATACTGAGATAGGGTACTAACAGAAGAATATGTAAAATCGCGCTCTTCCATGTCGTGCATATTTTCTGTCGAGGTGTTTCAAGATTTCAATATAGAACAATTATGGGCCAAACAAGATCCTCCAAAGTCCCCCTTCTCTTGTAAGTACTGTAGGCAAAAAACAAACGCACAAGTCCGATTAATTGACGGATAGGGTACTGATCAAGAAAAATGAAGCAAAAAAAAAAGCTGTGATGCCACAAATGCGGCATCACAGCACTAGAGTGGGAATGAGACGTACCAATGAGTGCTGAAGCAGAAAGAACGTCCGTGTTGTCCATATTCACGCTCTAAGAAAACAACCACTCTACCTGTATTCAAAACAAAACCCGATAAACTTTCGCTATCAATACCCTATCCCAGTAAACGGTATCTAAAACCCCAAAAGTACAACGCTGCAAGACAAGAAAGCCCTGCTAAGATATGACACAACGACGAGAGACAGGACTTCTCGGCATGAGCATGCTTTCATTGCGATCTACCCGACGTCTAACATATGGAAGCTCTAGGTTCTGAGGTGGCAATGAGTTGTTTATGATAATCTCCGCGTACTCATCACAATCGTCCGAAGTGATTAGAAGAGGAGCAATCCGGCAAGAAGGTGCAGGCGGAGAAGCCCGTCACGCCCACGCTCGTCGTGTGCAGCCCGACACAAAGTCACCAAGTCGCTACAAACTCGAAGCTAGGATTTAGAAATCTAGGTTTGAATCATCACCTTGTATAGTTCACGATCTCGGGCAGTGCACCCGATCTGACACTACCGCACCAAACACCACGCCCACGTCCACGAACACCACGTACAGAGCTCTACAGCATTGCAAAAAACAACGATCAGATCACCTACATCTCCAGATCACCTAACTTTCGCACCCAACACCCACCCATACACGTAAACAACTCGCACTCAACACCCACATTCCTTCCACCAACACCGAGCAACAGCCACCCTCACCGAGCAGTAGCAGCGAGAGGGCGATCGTGAGAGAATGAGGGAGGGAGGGTGAAGGAAGAGGGAGGGTTTGGGTTCAGGCCCTGTCAATACCCTATCCATAGGTTCGGGATCTACGGGGCGATGGTGAGAGGGATTCATCCTCGTCCACTTCATCCCCAAGGTAGGTGCTGCGAACGCTTACGCTTTAGTTTGAAGTGTTTTTGGTGTAAAACTATCTTGGTACGTTAGGGGTTAACTTGTCGGTTTTAGGGGGCCTTACCTTAGAGCGTGTTGATCAGCTGGCTCGTGGGGACACTGCGATCTGGCTTTGCCATCGTGCTGAACAGTGCCTCAAAAAGTGCCTCACCAGATGCTCCCCATTTCAGGCTCGATCGGGGCCATGCTCTCATGGGCGCTGCGCGTTTCATCTGCGCCAAACCAGCAAATAGCATACGCGCCGCTGGTCATTCACTAAAAAAACGATTTAAAATGCGTTGTGCAAGGAGAGTAAAAATACACGCCACGTGAATGCCAAACCAGACTCATGATATTGGCAGCGACCCGGGAGTTCAAACGCAGAACTAGATCTGACGTCGACTCGCGATCTAGTCCGGCTTCCCCAAGCACAGCACACCCCCGAGTGAGAAAGAGAGGCTCTGTCTTCTCTGATCTATCGTGGTGTTGCTGGTGCTAGCTGGTGCAGACATCTGATCTACTTTTCAGGCCTTAGCTGAGATGGCGGCGCAGGGAAGATGCAGTGCGGTGCTGGTGGTGGTGGCGCTGCTTGTGGCGAGCTGCGCCGTGGCGGTGCACGGCCTGGACCACGTGGTGGGCGACACCGTAGGCTGGACCAAGCCCGACGGCAGCACCGTCCCCGCCACCTACCTGTCGGCGTGGGCCACGGGCAAAACCTTCAATGACGGCGACCAGCTCAGTAAGTCACAACGCTCTCTCTAACTTATATCTTGGCCATGTTCCTATACGAATATCTCTGGTCACTACTGACATAGCAATGCAATGCTGGTGTGCGTTGTTAGGTTTTGCATGAGGATGAGCATACCATGACGCTAGATCTGGTTTTGTTCTGCTTTGAAGCCGTTGGTTGACAATGTAGGACACTCGTGATTGGACTCGTCAGTGCGGACGAGATTTTTTTGTGGCCAGGCGAAATTCTAGACTGCGGTACTAGTCTTGTTTAGATTGTGTAATTAAAACGAATCAGTCTTGCAACTACCAGTTCGAATGGTAGATCGATTTTTTGGACGCTTAGAAGCGCTCAAGATCGGTATAGAGCCTTCAATGCCGTAGAGATTATATTGCGGAAGATTTGTGAGTTTAAGGCGGCAGTTATGTAAACTGCTCCACCTCATGTGTAGGTACGGTTTCAAAATTGGGGGTGATGCTACAAAGTATAACTTACTCTGAACTCTGTGTGCAGTCTTCAACTACAACGCGGTCGCCCACAATGTATTGCAGGTGTCGCAGAAGGACTACACCGACTGCATCACCGCATCGGTACTGGCCAGGCACACCACGGGCAAGGACACCATCAAGCTCGTGGGCGGCACCACGTACTACTTCATCTGCGGCACCGGAACCCACTGCAAAGAGGGCCAGAAGGTTACCATCATCACGTCCGGCACCCCGAGCGCCTCCACCCCCACATCCGCAGCAGCCGCCCCCGCAATCAGCACTGTCACTCTTCTTCACGCCATCACTGCCTCCGCACTCGCCTTCTTGGTCGCCACTACCGCTCTCTGACTTTCCTTTAAAAAAGTCTTTAGTAATCTGCTTCAGCTTATCGACTGATATATGTGATTCTACTCAGAAACTGTTGAGATACAGGTTACCCGGTTCATGCTGGGGCGCTCATGCCGAGAAATACGAGAAAACAACTTTGTCAACATGTGCTTAACGCAGGGCGTCGAATTAGGAAACGCAGTATAGGTAGCATTCCCTTCGAAGCGAAGGCCTTGATGGATTATGAGACTCAATTTTTTTAAATTAAAAGATTTGATTCTTCTTGAAACAACTGCATTCTACATAACTGAACTACTTTGACTCTTGTTATCACTTTAATTTTGTTCCATGTGTTATTTGGTTGACCTCATGTGTGTATTGTAGACGCTGACCTCATTGATATCACACCCTTGATTTCCGCAAAATATGTGCTACTGATAGTAATCCTTGGAGAGGAAGGATATGAGAAAGGCAGGGTGAGATTTAATCCCTAAAGGACCATGACAATTTCACACCAAAAACACTTCAAAAATTGTTGATTCTAGTGCAATGAGTAAGGAAGGAAACAAATCCTTATATTTATAGGTTGACCGTAGGATCTTACTTAAGACTTACTAAGTAGCATACTAACAAAATTTCATAAACTTTGACAGCACGGATTGAAAGATTATAGCATTTGAAGTCAACAAAATCGATCATTTTCTTCCCTGCATTGAGTGGATCAGCAGACTTTGACTTCACTTGGTATCAAATTTTTGCACTACACAAGGTCTAAATCTTTTACCATTGTATTAAGCATAATGTTTGTTCCCTATACACCAATTTTTAGAGGTAGAGAAGGGCGGTAGCATATTCAAAACAAGTGTGCAAGGAGTGGAGGTTCAAAAATTGTCAATTCACGTTTTATTTTTTTGTAAACTTAATTCGTTATAGAATGATGATCCAAACGGTCAATAAGAAGATTTTTACCACATATTGTTGTTGAAAATAAAAGAAGTGAAAAATATGAAGATCTCTAGGTTTTATGTAGAAAAGATGAAGTTTTTTCCCTGCTGGCCAAAAATGTGTGAAAATGTTTGATTTGAGTTTAAAATTAGAAAATCCACTGGAGACAAGATTTTTTTAAAGAAATTTTCAAAGAAGGTAATATTCTCTACATGTATGAAAAATCTCAATGTCAATAGAAACATCTAGCAAAATTTTGGAGCTGCCCGGAGTCCCCATTTCTAACTTGGAGCTTTTATTAGGGACAATCTAACATTTTCAAATACATACATATATATTTTTTATTTTATTTTTTCAATTTTAGTAACCTGCCCAAAATCAAAATTGTCCCTCAAAGGGACACTTGGTCCTTTAGGGATTAAAATATATAAGGAGAGAAATAAGAGTTTTCTTGAAAGTCTTTTCCAAATAGGAAAGAGAGGAGAATACTTTACACAAATATATATCATTGTGCGTTTCATGCTCCATGTTTATGCACCAATGAAATGTATGAATGATAATGGCATTCAATGTTCTTGGGCCCTACTCAATGCAAGCTAAAACTCTCCAATAGTATCCCAAGTTCCCAAAGAGTTGATCGGTGATTTCCCACACCTTTCCTAAGCCAAGTCACCTGTCCATGCAGTTACAATTTCTAATAGAAGATCATGAAATACGAGGTGACATGTAGGGTCACCTCTTTTTATTTTCACAAAACTCTAGAGAGCATGAGGAATTTCATGCTCCATAAATTTACACCAATGAAATGCATGGCGATTGGGCCTTATCCATTGCAATCTGAAGCTCCCTAATAGTAGTCTAATTTCTCAAAGAAATGACTAATAGTTCCCCACACCTTTTGCAAGCAAAGTCACTATATCAATGTGGTCTTAGTGAACCTCTAAATTTCCTTGACAATTTCACACCAAAAGTACTTCAAAACTATTGATTCTTGTGCAATTAATAAGTAAGGAAACAAAATATTGTATTTCTAGTTTCAATTGTAGGATCTCATTTAACACTTTATGAATGATATACATATAAAATTTCATCAACTTTGACCGCACGGATTGAAAGATTATAGTGTTTGAAGTAGGAAAATTGGTTCATTTTCATCCTTATGTTGAGTGGATCAACAAACTTTGACTTCACTTGTGTCAAAGCTTTGCACTACACAAGGTCTAAAATTTATAGCATCATGTTGACCATGATATGAACTCCTTGGACACCAAGTTTCAAAGGTAGAAAAGGGGTGTAGCATATTCAAAAAAAATTGTGCAAGGAGTGGAGGTCCAAAAACTACCAATCCACGTTTTATATTTTGGGAACAAAATATGTTTTAGAATTATAATCTGAGCGGTGACTCAATAAAAAGTTTTACACCAAATCTTGTAATAGAGAAAATAAAAAGTGAAAAATTTGAAGATCTCAAAGTTGTTGTGTGGGAAAAAAGAAGTTGTTTGGTTCCTTGCCCAACAATGTGTGGCAATGTGTGATAATCATTGATTTGGGAATAAATTCTTTTTTTCACTGAAGACAAGAAACGATTTTTGAAAATATGAAAGAAAATAATATTACTTGCTAGTATTGAGAATCTCAAATTTACTAGAGTGTCCTAGCAAAAGTTTTTGAAGTTGCCCAATGTGCCTGCAGTCAACAATTTTTTTCTTAAGATGGCATAATTTTTTTCTATAAGTCCAGTGAGAATTAAAATTATATTCCACGTACCTTTTGCCTTCTTGCGTCTATGTACAAAATTTCTAGAACTTCAAATATAAAATCCAACCATGGGAACGTGCCCGAGATATGCAAAAGCCCACCTCGGGAATTTTTTTATTTAGGGGTTGACACAAGACCGTAAAGTAGGGATGACATGCACAATGGCACTTTCAATATAACTCTTATATCACATTAATGCTTAAAAGGACATGATGTGGCATTAATATTATAGTTAAAGAAATAATTCAAAAAAAAACTAATGATGTAAAAAGCACTATATTATTATTGGACTTTTGGATCAAAGCAAACTAGAGTTATACAAGTTTGGCACATCCAATATAAAAAATTTAAATTAAATTTGATTGATGGAGGAACCTAATAAATTTCTACAGGTAGGCCTAGTTTTTAATTATTTGATTTGTCTTAAAATAGATGTGGAAGAACTCTACACTAAGATCTAGGAGAGATTTTAGTGTCAAAGTAACCTCCTCCCAAGTTTAGCGTTCTTCAAAATCTTCTATAGAAGGAATTAAACAATAAAAAAATTAGTGAAATCTTGTTAGTTTCTTCCTTTAACCAATTTAGATACCAAAGTTTATATTTGAAGTTAAATAAAGTAAAAAATCAATAAAAATTATGTAACATTGATTTTAGTGAGTAAAACTAAGTATGGATTACAAATGACAAATTGCCCTTGGACCCTAGGATACATTAGTAATATCATTTGTCACAATAAATTCATGTATGTAATTCTCTTCATTTATGTACACTTAGAGTTTATTACTTACTAAAATGTGACACGTGACATTAAATGTACAGTACAATAGCCTAGTGTGCTTTCACCATTTTTTACAAGTGCTAAAACATAAATCATCTCTACTACTAGTTGGAACTAAAGAAACTTTGAATGCCACTTTGTTTACTAAGTGCCCATTGGGCAATATTCATCTTTTTAAGATTGTCACATATTCCATTCATGTGAAAAATCAATGTGGTAGTAAATACTTGACATGATTCAGCTTATTAACATACAATTGACAAAATCTCTACCAAATGCTTGAGCATCTTTTAATTTCAAAACCTTAGGTTTAATGGCATTGACATCTCAACGTCAATTGTACGAGCAGGTGCAAAATCTTCAAAATATAGATCTTGCTTAGAAATTCTACAATTTCTTGTGGATTTTGTAATAATAAAAAGTTTCCTACAAAAAATTCAAACAAAAGATAGTGTAGAAAGGAGGTAGATCCCAATCCATTATTAAATATCCCTTATTACACCTACTTTCTTTGTTAATGTCATATTTAAAGTATACTTTTCAAATAAGAAACTAACTTGACATAAACAAGGACAATAGGGGATTAAAAGGGTCATATTACGCTAGGGACATCGGTTCCTTTGTTTTAGGTGTTACAATCAAAATATATATAGTAACAAAGGTGACATTGACGAGGTCAAACAAAATTCCAAAGTGCATTAATTTCTAAAGCTCTTTGACAATGTCGCGCCCAACATCACTAAACATTGTTATTTTCAACACAAAAGAAAAGACTCTTAACAAATCTAACCATAGGATCTTGTACTAGGGTTGTAGAAGATCGTGTGGTATTAGTTTGGTCACTTTGACAGCACGGATTGAAAGATATTAGACTTTTCAAGTAAGACATAAAATATTTTTGGAGTCATGTCCAACTACTTCAATAGGCTTTGACCACCTTTTGTAACAAAGTTTTGTACAATGGACTGGGACGAAGCTATTTTGCGTGCCCAGGGCGGTGAGCGGTGAGCGATGAGCCTAGAGCGGTAAAGTTGGGGTTTTTTTGGGAAAACAAAGTCATAAAGTTGACAATGAAGCAAGTGGAAAAGTAAATATAATAGAGCCAAAGTTGACGATAGAGGGCCTATAGCCGTGGGTTCCATAAAATTTAAACAATTATTGGGTATTCCATTCTATATATGGTGGTACTTTTTGAGAAGGGAACATTTGATAAGTTTGTGGAGGGATGTAGGAACCCTATGGCCGTGGATTGCTAGAACACCCTTCAATTAGAGACGTTGCATTATAAACCCAAATTTGCGACTAAAATTTTATATTAAACCAAGTTTTGTGTTCATTTATTTATTATACTAATGTCCACTGAAAATTTATGCCTAATTATATTGCATGACATAAGAGAATTGTAACTAAAAAAACCCCTAAATTATGCAGAAGATATGGAGAAGGCTCTGTACTTTAGGATACGGATAAGAATGATTAAAGATACCTTGTTTACAAAGTAGAACATGTGGAATTGAGAGGTTGGAGAGCTCATGTGGGAAGAGAATATAGCAATGACTTCATACTATTGAATTATAGGTCAAATAATAACCTACATACTCAGTTTTGCAATGACATTATATATTCAAAGTAAAATTGCCTTTACATAGCGGAAATAATCTTTATGGTAAGCGTGGGTAGTTAGGTCACTAAATAGTGACAAAATCAAATGTAGGATAATGAAGGGATTTTTTAATTGACAAAGAAGAGTGAGTAAAGAAACTTAAGGAAAGGCAAGTTCAAGATATAGGGATCACCAAATGTAAGAAGGTTTAAGATAATCATGCAATAGCTATAAGATATTTTAGCTATCTCATTAAACACGCAGCCAAGAAGGAAAGCATGGAATCTGGTTGTAGGTGGTAGCCAAAGGAAACAAACATTTCATACTCAAAAAATGAAAACAGAATATGGAAGTATAAGATGAAACAGTCTTTATCAAAGGGGGGTGCCTCTGAAAAACGTGAGACAAGGAAGAAGAACAAGTCAAAACAAAACATTTGCTCACGTAGATGCAAAAGAACTAGAGGCCGAAGAGGATGGCAGGACCCGTAATTCGACGTCAGCTTTTACATCCAGATAACAAACCACACGGACATCGTATTGTTGACTGCGGGTATGATGGCGAGGAGACAAAGTAGATGCCATTATGTCAGCACATGTCCGGCCCAAGGTGGCAGCAGAAAATCACTGGGTGGAGAAACCGCCCTTGCAATCAGACTGCAGAGAGTACAAGAAAATCAGCTAATGAAATCTTGGAGTTCTTCACAATAAAGGGCAGAGAGTTGCAAACATATAAACGTTGAACTTACGTACTCATTCTATTACATTTCACGATTAGCGGATAGGGATGTCTTCATCTGGGAGAGTTGCCACTCCAGGCGACTCAGTTCGGTTGGTCAGACCCGATATTGGCAATGAAAGAGCCTTCAACTCCTCGATGAAGACGACGGTGTCGCTTTCCAAAGCAACGATATGTCGACCGGACATCTGACATGCGCGCACGGAATTTCCTACCGAGGAAAAACACAATATTAGAATAACATTAGCTCACTAGCTAGCAAAAGACAGAAACAAGACTCACCAGCGGAGGCAAACGCATCCAGAACAACTGCTTTAGGCTGTGATAACGCCTCGACCAATATCTGGAGGAAGGACGCATCCTTCTCACGTGGCCCCCTCCATGGAATGACTCCTCGCATGGATTGAGACTCGGCGGAGGTGAAATTGAAAAGAACATCAGATTCTTCCACGCCCATTTCCACCTCAAAGAGGAATTCGTTCTTGTTGAATGTAAACTTGGCACCATCTACGTTCTCGCAAAGAAAGAACAAGACACGGAACCGTCGAAATTGCGATTGCAGAGCAAGTCAAATTCAAAAGAGAGCTGTTAGAATGAGAACTGAGTTCAAAATCAACAAATGAACCAATTGGAATGTTGTGAGAAAGACCAGAAATTCAACCTTTAGCGTTGCAATAATGTGCGAGGTAAATGGGAGGTCGTTAATTGCTCACCATTCTCTGAAGACCTTGAAACCGTATCCGTCTGCATACGACAACACATCAGACCGGATAGAGAGTACCTCGAGCAAGAAGATCAGTATCCCTCTCGAATCATGAAGGAAGTAATCCGAAAACTCAAATAAGCTTTTGATGGCCGCAATTGAATATTCATTCCACGATGGATTGTCCAACGCATGCTCGAGATGGATGGGACCGGCATCCCGTCAGGGATGTCTGCCAAGATCAAGTCAAATCTACTGTGAAGAGAGTGAGTGGACCGTCCTGAATTGGGGGCCTCCTTGCGTGCTTGTAAAAGCAGACGTCAGCAACATTAAGAACAAAGGCAACGTGTGTTTGGAATCTGGATACAGTGAGAATGACAATTTATTGTGACAGTTGTGAAATGAAAACTTATGATATGTAAGCAGAAGAGAACAAACAAATAATAGAAATGAAGAGAATGCCTTTTGAATTGAAGTAATAGTGTGATATCTAAAGTACATGGAGGACGAACGAATTGATCTGAAGTAGAGATGAATGCTAGGCAGGAAAGGACTCCATGATCATAGAGATTGATGAGTTGTCCACATAGACTATTGCAGGGAGAGATGGGGAGGTTCTACTAGCATTAACCTTCTCGATTAGCATACTAGAGCATTGTGAGAGTGGACTTGAGGCGCTCGAAGCTTCTGCTAGAGATTGTTTTGGTCTCCCAGTAAAACAAATTGGCGCCACCAAGGACTCAAAATCTAATATCTGAATGTCATCAATGTGGGCAGGTGATGCTGAAGGGATCAACTGAGCTTGTTGGAAGGCTAGTTCGGCCTTGGCGGCTGCGAGTGCTTTCGCTACAGCCAAAGCAACAGCCACCGACTCAGCCTTGATCTTTGCAGCGGCCTCTGACTCCGCTTGTGCTTTAGCAGCGGCCTCGGCATCAGCAACAACTTTCCTCTTCGAGACACGAGTCCTCTTGGCAACCAACCTCTGTAGAGGCTGAAGGAACTGAAATTTCTATACCCCGAAAATGTGACTGGACACTGTTCCCGAGTTCGATATCAAATGAAGGTGGCCTCTTCACCGGACAATCCATATACCACCCGCAACGCTCCCGGCCCCACGTCTTCAGCATATCCTCACTGAACATAAACATATCACTAGTCTTCTCCAAATAATTGGAGAAGGATGGTGGAGTCCTAGTGATTGCCTTCCTGGGGAAAAGAATGTACATGAAGTACTTGTAGAGAGTGCGGTTGATGGCATGCTTCAATCCCACTTGCTTCTCCGACGGATTATTCTTATGAACTCCTTTCCCCTTGAATTCATTTTGAAAGGCAATATCCCAGAGCTGCACGCGCATCTGCTCAATGTATTTGGATATCGTTGGAATGGGCATAGTGTTCTCAGGGAAGTAGTCAATAGAGACCTCCATGTCCGATAAAATCCCGTCAAAGAGTGTTTCGGTCTCTCGTGAAAGCTAAAAACACGAATCAAACAACAGTACTGAAATCAATAAATTAGAAATATAGCATGGAATGAAACTTAACAATATCACTTACAAGTAAGATACATAATATAATTATAATGAGTTACACAAAAGTAAGTACCTAAGACCACCATGTTGCCTTGTGAAGCCTGTCAGAGAAGTGATGGTCAGGAAACTTTGACCTTGGAAATCGAACTTGCTGACGCAGAGAAGGTGGCTTGTTCCACCGCTCCAACCATTTTACCTTCATGCTGAGAACCGTTGCAGAGGTTGCTAGGTAATATAGTTTCTCCTGAGACATCTCAGGATCATCTTCGCGGTTTTCATAGTGAATTTGAACCTGTGACAAGAACTCAGGAGTATGTTTCGGGTCCGCAATCGGCAGTTGCTTCTTGAGCTCCGAGCTCAGCTGCACCTTCACTTTCTCAACACGTTCAGAAACGAACTCATGAATCTTTGCTGAAGTCGAAGATGACTCGTTAGAGAACTTCTCTTTGAATTTCCTATTTGCGTGAGCAACTGCATCACTGAGCTCTTGCTGCAGAGGAAAAAACAAAATTCAGGAAACAGAATTGCAAAAGAAAGTATGGCAACAACAATGGTACTGATCCACCTACACTTATCTAAGGGCATTCGATACCAAATTAAGTATCACTTGGTGCACCAATCCACGGTTGTCTACATAGACGGACAGGGGCCCAAAGACAGCGGACGGACGGACAGTTGGACGGACGGACATGACGGACAGCACATTTTGGCGGACAGTTGCGTGTAAAAAAAATTTACAAACCCTAAATCAAAATTACAACTTACCCCCTAGTAAAACACGTGTGCCGACACGTCATACCTCTTTCCACGTCACATCATAGGGCCGGGCGCGCACCTTTGGGCCGCGCGCGTACCTAGATGGGCCGCGCGTGTACCTAGATGGGCCGCGCGTGTACCTAGATGGGCCGCGCGTGTACCTAGATGGGTCGCGCGTGTACCTAGATGGGCCGCGCGCGTACCTAGATGGGCCGCGCGCATACCTAGAAGGGCCGCGCGCGTACCTAGTAGGGCCGCGCACGTACGCGGGAAAAAAAAAAAAAAAAATTTTTTTTTTTTGTACGCGCCCGACCTTGTAAGCATGCGTCCGACCTTTTGGATCGGGCGCGTACGTAAAAGGGTTAGGCGCGTACAAACAAGGGCTGGGCACGTACAAACAAGGGCTGGGCACGTACAAACAAGGGCTGGGCGCGTACCATCAAGCGTTGGGTGCGTATGAGCAAGGGCTGCGCGTGTACCAAACAGGGCCGCGCGCATACGTCTAAAAAAAAAAAAAAAATTTTTTTTTTTTTTTTTGTACGCGCCCGGCCCTTGTAAGCATGCGCCCGACCTTTTGGATGGGGCGCGTACGTACAAGGGTTGGGCGCGTACAAACAAGGGCTGGGCGCGTACCATAAAGGGCTAGGCAAGTACAAGCAAGGGCTGCGTGCGTACTAAACAGGGCCGTGCGCGTACGCCAAAAAAAATAAAAAAATAAAATTGTACGCGCGCGGCCCTTTTAGGCATGCGCGCGACCCTATAAGGTAGGCGCACAACCCTTTTAGGCACGCGCGGCGCCTCTTAAGGTACGCTTTGGCCCCTCGGTATACGCGCCCAGCCCCGTAAGGTACGCATCCGACCCCTTTAGGGACGCGCCGGACCCCTTTAAGGACGCGCCCGTCTCCTTAAGGTATGCGTTCGACTCCTTCTGACTCCTTCTGGCACGAATGGAAGCTCTTTAAGTACGCGCCCGACCCTTTTCGGGTCGCACCCGACCCCTTTAAGTACACGCGCAACCCTTTAGATACACGCCCAACCCCTTTTTGATACACGCTTGATCCTTTCAAGTACGGGCACGATCCAATGGGTACGCGCCCGACTCTTTTTAGTACTCACCTGAACCTTTTTAATACGCGCCCGACCCTCATTTAGCGAATGCGCGCACGCGACCGAATGGGTACGCGCCTAAGATTATGGAGCAAGCAATCGAAGGAGGGTCACACATTAAAGGGTCAAGCCCACAACTTGGAGGGTTGCGCGTGTGCGCTCTTGAGGGCCGCACACTCTTTTAAATTTGTTAATCATTTTTTTTATACTATTTAAGCATAAGCGCCTCTACCGCACGCGCGACCCTCCAACTTGCGAACTCAACTCTCATGTGTGTGATCCTCTTTAAATCGCTTGCCCCACAATCCCCCCCTCTTTCCCTCCTCCTTTTTCACTAATTTGCCCTCACTCCTTGTCTACCCGCCCGCTATTCTTTTGTAGTGACCCGCCCTTCTTATATAGTCGCATGCCTCCTTGCACACGTATCAATCTCCTTTGCATACGCATCTATGCTCAACATGAATAGAACTTGCCCTCTATTATTTTGTGTTTTTAAAATTCCTTTATCTCGTTGAATTATTGCTAGTGGCATAATGAAGATGTGGACCATGTATAAGCCTCATTCCTCGTTGTGCCCACCTTTTCTAAGCTTTTGTCCACCCCTTGTATATAAAATGTTGATTCCTTTTCACCAATATCATCTATTGTCTTTCTTTGATTAAAATTGTCGTCATTAACTACTATTGATTTCAAAGATTGTCAAGGTGTGTGTATTTTTTTATTTACTTTTGGCAATCATGTACACAAAATCATTTATATTTGGCCATGGGCTATGGCCTTTTTAATTAACAAGGATTGCAACAATTGTTCATGTAATAATTGAATCAAATATTGTAAATGTCATTATTGACTTTAATTTCTTTTTAACCATAGAATGTGTCTTGTGTTATTGCTTTTTTATTTAAGCAATTGACACAAAATTAATTGGAATGATACTAAGAGGAAGTTGATGCATTCAAATGTAAATGTAAATGTTGTATATGCATCTTCATACCTTATACAACTTGCTAAGGTTTCATTGATATATCTAAATATATATCTCAATCACAATTTCTAGTTTAAGTATAGTAAACATAATGTAAATAGTTTATTTAAGAACTTCAAGTATTTGAATGTCCTTACTTTAAATAAGGACATTTAAAGTAAAAACATTTACAGTAAGGACATTTAAAGAAAGAACATTTAAAGAAAGGACATTTAAATACTTGAAGTTCTTAAATAAATTATTTAATCATTGCTTACTATACTTAAATTAGAATTGTGATTGAGATATATAATTAGATATATCAATGAATCCTTAGCAAGTTGTATAAGGTATGAAGATGCATATACAACATTTACATTTACATTTGAATGCATCAACTTCTTCTTAGTATCATTCTAATTAATTTTGTGTCAATTGCTTAAATAAAAAAGCAATAATACAAGACACATTCTATGGTTAAAAAGAAATTAAAGTCAATAATGACATTTACAATATTTGATTCAATTATTACATGAACAATTGTTGCAATCCTTGTTAATTAAAAAGGCCATAGCCCATGGCCAAATATAAATGATTTTGTGTACATGATTGCCAAAAGTAAATAAAAAAATACACACACCTTGACAATCTTTGAAATCAATAGTAGTTAATGACGACAATTTTAATCAAAGAAAGACAATAGATGATATTGGTGAAAATGAATCAACATTTTATATATAAGGGGTGGACAAAAGCTTAGAAAAGGTGGGCACAAGGAGGAATGAGGCTTATACATGGTCCACATCTTCATTATGTCACTAGCAATAATTCAACGAGATAAAGGAATTTTAAAAACACAAAATAGTAGAGGGCAAGTTCTATTTGTGTTGAGCATAGATGTGTATGCAAAGGAGATTGATAAGTGCGCAAGGAGGCATGTGACTATATAAGAGGGGCGGGTCACTAGTACAAAAGAACAGCGGGCGGGTAGACAAGGAGGTAGGGCGCATACTCCAAAAGGTTGGATGCAAACTTAAAAGGGTTGGGCGCGTGCCTAAAAGGGCCGCGCGCATACCTAGCAAGGCCGCGTGCGTACCTAGCAAGGCCGCGCGCGTACCTATTGGGGCCGCACGCGTACCTACTAGAGCCGCGCGCGCACGCCAAAAAAAAAATATATATTTTTAATTTTTTTTTTGCATACGCGCCCAGCCTTGGTAGGTACGTGCGCGTACGCCAATTTTTTATTTTTTATTTTTTTTTTTTTTTGGAGTACGCGCCCAGCCTTTTTACGTACGCGCTCGATCTAGAAGGTCAAGCGCATGTTTACAAGGGCTGAGCTCGTCCCTAGAACAAAGAAAATCGCACGTGCTCATTCTTTGAACGTACGCGCCCGATTTAAAAGGTTAGGCCCATGCTTACAAGGGTTGGGCCCATACTTCAAGGGGTTGGGCGCGTATCTAAAGAAGTTCCCCGAGTACCTAAGGAGGTAGGGCGCATACTCCAAAAGGTTGAGTGCAAACTTGAAAGGGTTGTGCGCGTGTCTAAAAGGGTCGGGCCGCGGGCGCGTAAATTAAGGGATCGGGCGCATACTTAAAGGGGTCGGGCGCGTCCCTAAAGAGGCCGCGCGCGTACATAAAGGGGTTGGGCGCATACTTAAAGGGGTTGGGTGCGTCCCTAAAGGGATCAAGCACGTACCTAAAGAGGTCGAATGCGTTCCTAAAGGCGTACGCGCGCGGCCCTGTTTGGAACGTGCGCAGCCCTTGTTCGTACGTGCCCAGCCCTTGATGGTACGCGCCGAACCCTTGTTTGTACGCGCCCAACCCTTGTACGTACGCGCCCGATCCAAAAGGTCGGGCGCATGCTTACAAGGGCCGGACGCGTAAAAAAAAAAAAAAAAAAAAATTTAAAATTTTTTTACGCGTACGCGCGGCCCTATTTAGTACGCGCGCAGCCCTTGTTTGTATGCGCCCAGCCCTTGTACGTACGCGCCCGATCCAAATGGTCGGGTGCATGCTTACAAGGGCCGGACGCATACAATAAGATTTTTTTTTTTTTTTTTTTTTTTTTTTTTTTTTTTTTTTTGGCGTATGCGCGCGGCTCTGTTTGGTATGCGCGCAGCCCTTGTTCGTACGCGCCCAGCCCTTGATGGTACGCGCCCCGCCCTTGATGGTACGCGCCCCGCCCTTGTTTGTATGCGCCCAGCCCTTGTACGTACACGCCCGATCCAAAAGATCGGGCGCATGCTTACAAGGGCCGGGCGCATACCAAAAAAAAAAAATTTTTTTTTTTTTTTTTTTTTGGCGTATGCGCGCGGCCCTGTTTGGTACGCGCACAGCCCTTGTTCGTACGCGCCCAACCCTTGATGGTACGCGCCCCGCCCTTGTTCGTACGCGCCCAACCCTTGATGGTACGCGCCCCGCCCTTGTTTGTACGCGCCCAACCCTTGTAAGTATGCGCCCGATCCAAAAGGTCGGGCGCATGCTTATAAGGGCCGGGCGCGTACTTAAAAAAAAAAAAAAATTTTTTTTTTTTGGCGTACGCGGGCAGCCCTGTTCGTACGCGCCCAGCCCTTGATGGTTCGCGCCCAGCCCTTGTTTGTACGCGCCCAGCCCTTGTACGTACGCGCCCGATCCAAAAGGTCGGGCGCATGCTTACAAGGGCCGGGCGCGTACAAAAAAAAAAAAAAAAAAATTGTTTTTTAGGCGTATGCGCGTGGCCCTGTTTGGTATGCACGCGGCCCTCTTAAGTACGCGCCCAGCCCTTGTTCGTACGCGCGCGACCTTTTTGTCGACGTGTCAGCCACGTATTTGCCTTCGTGGCAGTGGGTAAATTGATTTACCCCTAGTCATGGTCAAACCAGCGTTGACCCTTACCGGACGGACAACAACTTCTATCGGACGGACAACGGGACGGACGGACACTACCGGACGGACAGCGGGACGGACGGACACTACCGGACGGACGGACGGCCGAACAACCCTGCACCAAACTAAGGCAAGGTCCGTTGAAACTGATCCAACAAAACTCAGTGCACGAAACATACTTATGAGCATTCGAATCTGATCCACCAGATCTAAGTGGATTGAATCAAATTCACCAAACTAAATACAGTGAGTACTATTCTTGTTCATGGAGACGAATCTCATGCACCAACTCAGATCATTCAGACAGTTCATGGAGACTTATCTCATGCACCGACTTATCTTATTCAGAAAAGTTTTGTTCAGAAATGTGACTCGGGATATAGTGTGACTTGTCTCATGGATAATTTTATCATGAACCGACTTAGATCATTTAGTAAAATACTGGTCTCGTTCATTGAGACTTACGGGCTTTATTGTGACATATCTCGTTTAATTTCGAGTTTTATTGAGTTTTGAAGCTTATCAATCGTGATCCTGGAGGAGTATCACATTCCGTATTGAATTAACCCACGAGAACATATCAGAATTTTATGGACTTCAAACTGTAATAAACCTTTCTTCATTACATAGTGGCATTGAAAGAATAAAATAAATAAATCTAGACCCGAAACATGTTTATGGAATTCAGTATATTCAGTCACCGAAACTACCTAGGGTACAAAATCTGTAATAAAATATGATTATGAACTCAATAATTCACCTAAAGTATCTCGAAGTCAAGATATTTGTTTCCATCAATTAAAACTCGGGATAAAGCGATTCAATCTCTTAGCCAGTGAGTAACAGAATTCACATTACATTTAAACCCATTCTAGTAACAATGAGAGCATTCAAATATTCAAGTATAATAGAAAATCAATTATTCACTAAATCTAAGTTACCGTTGCGGTGTCAGATTCAAAAAATATAGTCACAGGTACTCTGAATAGAGCACATTGAATAGTTGAGTCGGATTTCCTGATAAAGAATTGCGATAAGGGACTTGAATGTCAAAGTATACCATGTTCTGTCTTTTGACTTTTGCTTTGCCTCGGCTGCCACGATCTCGTTCTTGCCTACAAGCGACTCGAAATACTCAAGCGGCTGCCTGACAATTCTCTAAATACGATATACCTTGTGGACCACATTTGTTGTCACATGGGATTTCTAGTTTCGCTTGGTAGCACAAATTTGTGAGTTAAACTATGAACTTCTCAGTGAAGTAACTTGTCTCCATTTTTGACAAACTCAACGAAATTCACGTCCCACATGCAGAAATTAAAGCAACCGGTAACAATGCAAAGTACAGTAATATCTCAATCGACATGACTATTAATTTAAACAAAGTCAAAATAAGTTAACACACAACGTAGAAGTGGAGATTAAGGATCACACCAGTAAATGATAGAAATTATATAGAGTAATGAACATATCAATTCACTTGGTGTAGGGCTGTAAGTAGAGGAGCCACTTGACCATCCACATTGAGGATGATGGATTCCACCGCATAATGCCAGTTGATGTCATTGAAATGATCTCGGTTGATTACAGGCATCCAAGCCTGTAACCTGTGGTTTCCATCCTAGACGTGGAACATCATTCCATAAAACTATTTCAAATCCTCGTCATTCTACAAGTCGATTTTGAAGCGCTCGTTTATTCTGGTCCAGAGTGGACTCTAGGATCCTGATATTGCCTCAGAAACAGGTAGTTTTACCTTTGTTGTTCTCCACCGCCACGTAGAACACACCGTAGCCATCCATATACCATGTGCTTACAAAATGAGCACTTTGTTCCATAACATCACTCTCTAAGAAAGGCCTGACAACCGGTAATGAAATCATTCTACAAAGAGGGATATGTAACTTAAATTTAGCCTTTGGTTTAAACCAAAGCCTCTCTAAAACCAGGTTGGTGTTCACGGACTCCTTCAACACCAACTCATCCATCTCCTTCCCTAGCTTGTCAGCAGACATGGGCTTCATACTATCGTCATTGTCCTCCTTGTCAAGGACCAATGTCTCAGTTGCTGGATTTTCGGGGTGTGCAGCGGGGTGTGCCGTCGTCGCACACCCCGCTGCACCTCGCTGAAACGCAATCAAAATGATTCAAATCCTAGCCTCTTCGAAAATGAAAACCAAAACCTAGTGTACATTACTGTCTCGACCACCCGGTTCAAACCCCCGACTCTTTCTCCCATACTGTCTCGACCCACTTACTCTCCCTCCCTACTGAGGCGCGGCGAGGCGCGGCTCGCTCGCCTAGGGGCTGTAGTGACATTCCCTCCGACGTCAAGCACCCCCAACTCGCCCTCCCTAACTGTCTCGAGCCACTTACTCTCCCTCCCTCATTTACTACTTACTCTCTCCCCCTAGTTCGACGCAACGCGGTCCCTCCCGTCGAGACAGATTTGCCTCTCTCAAGGCCCACTTCCGGATTAAACTCCCTCCCTTAGATACGTCCACTCCTTTGCGCCAGGCGCGGCGTGGCACGGATTTCTCGCTTCCTTGCGTCCGGTTCCTAGTGTCCACTCCTTAGCGCCTGCCCCGATTCCTCCCTCTCCCCGAACTCTCCCTCTCCCCAAACTCTCCCTCTCCCTATAGTCCTTCTCCCTGTTGTCCCTCTCCCTACTGTTCCTCTTCCTACACTACCTCTCCCAACTCTCCCACTCCCTACTAACCCTAGCCCTTGTCCCTGTTCCTTGTTTCGTTCCTTCCCATCGCTTTGTGGTGGGGCAGAAAGAATGGCTGCATCTTAGAGTGGTGGGAGAGTAGTTTAGTTGGAAAATGCCAAGTGTGGGAAGAAGAGGAAGTTGTGTAGTACACTCGATATGACTGAGTACCAACAAACCAGAGTGACTCAAATTCTGAGCTTCCCAAGACTTGCGTATACCAAATAAATGATGTAATACAATTGACATCGCCATTGAGCAATAAAGAGGACTGACCAAGTTCATAATCAGTTGCACCACTCCCAACGGGGTTCGTTTCCACATCATCGCCCGGGTGCATTTCTTCTATGTGATGCTCTGCAATATTCGAAAGCTCGGGACTGCTCCGACTACACATAACTGGAGTGCACTGTGCTTCATCCTCAAAATTCAAAACCCTTGCGGTGTCTCCTGGATCGACATCCCTTGGCTTCAACTTCTTCTCCCTCATTTGCCTACTCCTCTTCAACATCTTAGCATCACTGAAGTACAAAGCTTTTCTCTTCCTTCTCTTCATCATTAGGGATTTTAATTTTTGCAAGCATTCAACTACTCTTTTATTCTGCAATTATTTATGGTTCTAGATCAGTGATATTAGCAAGTTAAATATATTACTTCCATTTCCCCTTTAATTTGTACTGAATTAGATGAGATTCTTTTGATACGCAGAACAAAATATTTATCAAAGACCTACACTGTGACATCGGTGATATGTATATTTTTAAATAATCCATCTCTTCAGAATTCCTTGGCTTTGTAGCTCCAAGATTAGGCATACCAATTTTGAATAATGTTACCGTTGGCTTGATTGAGATTGGACTCTTTTACAATCATATTATAGTCGAACTTCAGCGTGGACTTTGGGGGGGGAAATTTTGTCATCAATTTTATTAGACTTACATTATTGAAGAAAGATTGGCGCATATCGTCAAGTTTAGAGTGCATTATTTGACGCGGTTCCACAAATCCCATAATGGTGTCATCGGTCCATCCTTGAAACTCAACGTATATATGTTCCTTACAAATTCCCTTGAATCCCCTCTCTGGTAATTGTCATCACATTTTATTACTTGCCTACAACGACTTCTCTGGAAATGGCAGCTGTAGAGGATGAGCTCAGTAGTTTTGTCCTGCTACGAGGAGATGGATCAGCTGTACCACTTTCTTTTATAGTTGGTGACACTGGCTTCGCTTCAGTGAGTGGCAATTGTCTAGCATTTAGATTCAAGATCACTGAGGGAATTTTTCACGTCGATCGTGAAGTATGTGATCCAATCATGGGTGAGATTACGCATTCAGTTGCACAAATTAGTAGTGTTAGCGGAGAGGACGAGATGTGGTTGCTTAGAGCGGATAAATACCGAGTGTATGGCAGAAACGATAGCAGCAGTGGAACAATATCACCTTCTTTGACGCCTCGTTTATCATCAACTACTACTGGGATCACACCCCTGCTTTCGAAGGTCAAAATAGAGCATGGTAATGAGACTGTCTATGTTTTGAGTGACGACTCTGATAGTGAGTGCATCCCATTGACTCCTGTCAATTCTTCATTTTTATCAATTCCGCTAGTTCCGCCTCCTCGTTCATCATCCCCTTCTTGGCTACCATTCACAGATCTAACCCCCCTCGATCATCCTTTGCCCCATCGTCAAATAGCATAGTGGACTGTCTGCAGAATTTAAGTTCTCGTCGTGGATCAAAGTCTATCCTAAGTAAACTTGATTTCAACTCCATCACTATAGAAAAAGTTGACTTCCTTCCACCTACTTTCGACGGTGATATTGTATTTGAACTTCCTTCTCTTGGGAACTTTCCTCCTTCTTCCAAGGTTGGCCACCTCCACGGTATGGATAAGAAACATGATGGTCATGCTTGGACTCGTACCGACACTTCTCACATCAAGTCTGAACATCAACTCACATTTCTCAAGTCTTCTTGCTTAGGACACCTTAGGTGCACTAACCGTCTTTGCAACTATCTTCATTGTCCCAATCGAGCCTCTCCATTCAATGAGACAAAATGGGAGGGTACCTCATCCTCTCCATTTTTCCCAGGATGCGAGTCGCCGTCAAGTTCAACTGTATTGTGTGCAGTCTGTCACCTTCCACCTACATATATAGATAGTTGTTTTGCAAAGGTGTATTACGTTGTCGTGTAGAGAGTCTTGGCTTCAAGAAAACCCAGGGTTCTTGGCTGCACTTAGTTTAGAGAGGGAAAGGGAGGATATAGAACATATGATTTGTGTCCAAGTCCATATAAACTTATAAGTCCTCATTCACCATATCAGAAAGGCCTCCGATCTTCAACTTGTATAATAAAACTCGATGTACATATAATAAGACATGATGCAGATGTCTTGTAGAACTTGTCTCTCAAAAACTTAATTAAAAACATTAATTATCCTTAACCTAAATCAAGCCTTAATCAAACTCTGATTAAATTAACTAATTCCATTTAATAATAATTAATTAATAGTTAAGATAATTATATTTAACTAAAATGATTAACCTTGATTAATCCACTTAATTTTAGTTAAGCTAATTGATTACAATTAGACTAGTTAATCTTACTTAACACAATTAACCTTGCTTAAGATAATTAATTCCCTAATTAACCTCAATCCCACATATCCTTACCCTTACATACCCTAACCACTTCATACCCTTCTCCTATATGCCCTTACTCCCTTTGAAACATTTATCTAACCTCTCATTAAGTACTAAACCGAACTCAAACTCTCTTTTAAACTCTTGATTAACTTTCTAATTCAAAATACCACTACGGTTTCATACAAACTCGGAATGAGACGTGCTATAGCTACTTGAAAAGCCACTAAAATATACCACATACACACCAAATTTCACTTCCAGAAACTCATTTGGCCAGCCGCTATGTGCAATCAAAGTTACTTCTTACAAACTCAAGTCAGCTGACCCCTCTTCTTTCAAACTAGTGCTTTGACTTCACAAAAGCTCGAAATAGAGCATAAGATAGCTCTTTGGAAAGCTATTTACAGTGTACAAAAACTCACCAAAGATGTCATTTAGATATACTTTGTACAACTCGCTACAAGGCTTCAAACCTACTGCTCATGAAAACATGGGGCAACAGACCCCCTTGTGTTTGACAAGGCGCCGTTCACTCATACTTTTAGCTCTAAGACCGAGTGATAGCTTCATAGAGAGCTAACAACAAGAGCTACAACATACTCAAAATCCAAAACAAACTACAACAAAAACAACCAGAGAGAACCCCCGCAATCTAGCCCCTCCTTGGTAAGGAAGAACTCAACCCCCCAAAATGGGAAAATGAGCCAATCACAACTAACCTCAGCCCATTCAAAGGTCACATGGGCATCTTAAACCCCATTGGTTGCTCAAATTCTCCCCCTTATCAACTCTTATCATCCCTCTATTCTTTCAATTCTTTGTATTTTTAAACACTAACTACAAATGGTCATCAATCTAAAGACCGGGTTTCTTCAACAACAACTAACCACAAATAAATAAAGAGAAATAACAATAAATTATCTCAACTTCAGCCCCTAGATGGATTACACATGTAAAAAGTCAAGAATCTCACGAAGAATAGCAGCAATGCAACTTGCTCGCCTTTCACTACCCAAGTGTCTGAGCGGGCCTTGAAGCCAAAGACGGTGACCAAGGTCATTGGACAAGCGGGTTACCATTTGACCTTCGTTAGTGTTTTGAAAACACCCTTCAAACACCACTTGATGGCCTTCGATAAGCACATCTCCAACCTCCAAGACGATTACTAAAGTTTTTGCCTCGGGTTGTAAACCTCTTAAACTTGTCAAAGGAACTTGTTGAGGATCAAAAGCAGTACGTGGTTGGACACGACGCTCAGAAGGCTCTGCTTTTTCTCGCTCACGCCGCCTTCATGTCAATGGTTGAGAGAGTTGAATTAGATCAACCGGTGAGTGAGTTAAAGGAAACTCCCAAAAATCAGGGTCTTGAAAAGCCATACTATCAACCTATAGAAACTAAGAAGAAACCAATCCAAACTAATAAAGACCGAAGTAATGCATAAGGCCAGGGTTGTTCGGCCGTCTGTCCGTCCGTCCGGATGTCCGTCCGATAGAGGCTGCTGTCCGTTCGGTAAGGGTCAACCATAGTTTGACCATGGCTCGAGGTAAATCAATTTACCCACTGCCACGAAGGCGACTACGTGGCTGACACGTCGTCAACAGGGGTCGCGCGCGTGCGGACAAGGGGC
>OZ020516.1:30972616-31019748 GCA_963971425.1 Bryoerythrophyllum caledonicum | reverse complement strand
GCCCGGCTCTGACGCGTACGCGCCCGGCCCTGAAATGCACGCGCGAGGCCCTTAGGGGTATGTGCCCGGCCCAATATGCATGCGCCCGGCCCTAATTGGAACGCGCCCGGCCCTACATGAACGCGCCTGATCCAGATTGGTGCGCGCCCGGCCCCAAATGTTGCGCGCGCGGTCCGAAGGCACGCGCGCACCCCTTGATGTGACGTGGAATGCCGTCTGACGTGTCGTGCACACGTGTTTTACTAGGGGGTAAGTTGAAATTTTGATTTAGGGTTTGTAATTTTTTTTACACGCAACTGTCCGCCAAAATGTGCAGTCCTACTGTCCGTCCGTCCTACTGTCCGTCCGTCCGCTGTCTTTGGGCCCCTGTCCGTCTATGTAGACAACCCTGCATAAGGCACGGCAACCATCTACCATTTATATGTTTTTCGATAACTTCATCAAGAAGCTTGCCTTCCCTAACATTAATTCAATGACATTTCTTTAATAGTAAACGGTTAAGCAAATTTAAGTAGCCATAGATGCCTTTCCATCTAAAAGAAGGTCCACAGTAAAGCCAGATTAAGAAACAAACGACTTATCTGTAGCAGTATAAAACTATTGTGGGCTCGATGATAATTGCCAAGTTGCAGACTTGGTTGGCTGTTAGAGCCCGTTTGTTATCCGCCGACTGATTCCGAGTTCGAGTCTCATTGAGCTCGTTGAACTGTTCGGGCGGCTGCGGCTTGGCACTTGCTAGTGAGAGCAGGAAATTAAGTAGCCAACTGGCCACCTACCTACCCCTAAGCTAGAGTGACAGATGTAGTACATCCAAGCTAGGCTAACAAGCTCCAATTGTTCCCACATTGAATTAAACTGTAGGTCACTCTACGACCACACTTTTTGCATCTACATTATTTTTTTACACACTGTAGTTATTTGCATCACGACAACGTAGTTGGACAAAATAATATGTCCCGTGCTTGTGTTCATTTGGGATCTCACCGTCATCCAGTAAGACAAGTATTTGCAGAGACACAATTGCTAAATTTAGAGCCTTGATAGGAGAATAGATTGAACGGACTTCCTCTGCTACAAACTCCTCCATCGTCTTGGAAGCAAGTAAGGAGTACCTTAGAGAATTGCTCCTCTGTCCTGACGGTGTCTCTCAGGAGACCTTTGGATTAGAAGAATTGGTCCCAGTCTTGGACAAGGTCAAGCTCATGTCCTCCTCTAGTCTCCGCAATGAAGTGACGACATTCCGTTACTTGCGCCGATTTGGTGTCATAGATAGTATTACTAAACTTAGAGGTTCTAGCAATTGGGCTTTTGTCCAAGAGAACCGATTTCCAGGTCAAGGTGCAAATGCCAACACGGTCTTCATCTTCAAGATGGGAGAGATTGGACCTGGTAGTGGCGTTGATTTAGTGCGCCAAATGCAGCCTGGAGGTGATTTGCAAGACTCCTGGATGATGTTCGATCATGTGAAGCATGTCAAGGGATAGACAACAATGGCATCTCATGTTTATGATTCTATGTTTTGTCGTGTAATGACTATTGCCGTTTGTGACATGCAATCCGAGGATACCGCTGCACAACAAGTATTCTGGAACAATTTGAATGCAGTGGCGGCTAAGCATGACATGGCAAATGTGAATTTCAAAGGCTTCATGGCAGACATGGCACATGCAAATTGAAATGCTATTTGAATCACTTACGGAAGTGGTGACGCCTCCATCCAAATGGACAACCGAGAAAGGACCTGTCACTGGACCCAATCTCTTGAGAAGCACACCAAGGTTGACATCAAGGCAGACCTTCAAGACCAACACAGGTAGCTCTACAAACAGTATAAGAATCATACAACTATGGATGAGGCTCAGACGAAGTACTTGGCGATTTGATCATGGTGGTTATCATCTGGAGCAACGACGGATGATGGGCTTGTCCGAGTAGACTTATGGCTCGCCTTTTGGCATTTCCGCTACTGTCAGTGGGGGGGCTTTATGGATCATGTAAGCTATCTACACTTCGTATTACAATTTTCTCATATCTTTGTTGATGCTAGGGGTGCACTTTCTTAATAGTAGTTCTCTTCTTGGCTTTCTAGGCTTTATCGAAGTCGGAAATGGCTGAGATGCCTTCATGCAATCTAGCGGAGACCTTCCACAATAAGTGGTTGCAGCAATCAGGCAAGAGAGGGAACGACTTGTATGTGGCAATTGTCGATGATATGGTTCGCGCCTTCATGCAAGTTGTGGCCTACTATGGGTTTTTGAAGGGTGAGAAGGCTGGAACCGGGCCAGGAAAAGAAGAACTTCGACTTCGTGCGGCCCAGAGAACCGCGCATCGGTCTGGTAATTCGAAAGTGCTCCACAAAGCGTTTAGCAACATGCTTGGCGCTGCCCAATTCTGCATCCGCGATCCTCATCTCGAAGGTGAAGAAGTCTTTGTTACAGTGAAAAGAAAGGTTGATCAACCGCCTGGTTGCGAATTCGACTCTCACCGACCCGATATAATCAATATCTCACGCCCTCATGTCCAGACTAGACGGAAGGATCCAGAACTTGTAGACCTTTCGACCGATAGTGACGTCGTGTATCCGGGTGAAGAACTTGATGTACCACGAGTCCTTCCTTCCACGAGTCCACCATCTTCCTTCCAAGTACATCATCCTAAGGCACTACTAGAATCTGATTGCGATGAGGGACAATGGCACATTGCTAGACTCCCTAAAACCTCTAGGAAAGCATGTTTTGCCCTTCAGGCCATCATGAGGAAGAAGTGTGTTGCTAAGATTGTACAAGACGGGAAAAGTACTGTTGCCCCGACTTACACAGCTACAAGAAGAATAGGATTGAGAAGATCTAGTTCTTCTTTTGCAATGACGACATTGAGCGTTGCGCGAAAGGCAGTCGAAGGAAGTGGGTATTGTCTAAACCTAAAATCCCAGATGTATGGCCCATCAAGATGGATACGAATCTATCGAATAAGGAAATATTAGCTCTTCAAAATGTTGGATTCTGCCTCGCTGAGCGCTTAGAGTTGTCCCCAAGGAAGTTGTTCTGTGACGTTTCCACTCCTGTGGACTTGGAGGAATATCCTCCGCCCATGAACCCATCAAAGCATTCCACAAGGAGATATGAAAAGAATATCCATTGAAATCCGCAGGCACCGACTACAAAACATCATAACAGTTGCGCCTCTGCACTGTCGGTGATTGGCAAAATTTGCAAGATCCTCATGGTACCGCGACGAGCTCTAGGATGTATTCTGAGCTTGGAGTCCAGAAGTATTTCCAAGGTCTCGACGTATTTGGTTTCAATTGGTCAGTTTCCAAGTTGTGATTGCCCATCCTTCAAAGACATGTCTAACATGTCGTTTGGAAAACGCGCACAGTGGACGTATTGTAAACACCTCTACTTTATCCTCAACATTGTCTGCGGTTTAGATTCCGATGTTGATGTGTTTATGCATGCTCCTAGTTTTAGCTGGAATGAGACCAAACAAGTCATTCAGGTTTTTCTTTTTAAATAGTACAGTGCGTAGGTATCCACAATGGCATTTCAACAATGTATTACATTTCGCTTATGTTATTAAAAAACGGTGTGACTCCAAGAGCCACCGATTTTCATCCAAAATTGGCAGATATTTTTGTACAGCGCTTCCTCATCCATATCTAATCAAATCAACAGCAACAAATATTTGAGAGCAAAAAAAGTACCTGGTAATTTATTATATACTAAACTGACTACTACTAGAAGAAGTCCGAGAATTATGAGGGCATAGCATAAGATGTCATAAATCCTGTACTACAAGAATAAATCTTTGTAATGTTAATTTTCATTTCAATTCTTCAAGTCATTTGTAAATTCACTTTGAACTGGTCATCCGTCGCCAGTTTCAATGACTCCCTCCGTACATGGATTCACATCCTTCTATGTCTATCCCTAGGTTTTTAGCAACTTCTTTTCACGGCAATTGGAGCCATTTCTTTTATTAAATTTAGAAAGTATTTTCTAACCCTTAAATTTTTCTAATAAACTCCCTAAACAAATTAAAAAATTTCGGCTCTAAGCTCACCGCTCACCGCTCTAGGCACCCAAAATAGCAATCCCCCCTAGAGGAATTGGATGAGTGGGGCCGTACTAGTGCACATCACATGGAGGCCATTCAGCGCCGCAGGAAGATTGCGTTCGACAAGCGCAACAAAGCCCAGTCACTACAACTGGGAACGCTCATGCTACTCCAAGACACGCGCCGCATGGATTTTCCAGGGAAATTTGATGCCTTATAGTTAGGTCCTTACCTCAGGAAGGAAGCCTTCCCCAATAACTCTGTTCAACTTCAAACCTTAAATGGAGAAGACTTTCCAACAAGGACTTCAGGAAATCGGTACAAGGAATAGAAAATGTGATTTAAATCACAGACACCTTCTTCCAGGTGGAAACCTCTTCCACGGTGACAGCCCATTGTTCTAAGTCTGGTGTTGTGACTGTGTGCCAAGCTCTGAATTTAGCCATTGTTCAGGGTTCTCTGCCTCGGTGAGTTGTCCCAGATGGTCGCCATGTGTGAGCCCCAAAATCGGCTCATGGGGGTCATTGGGCAAACAACTACAATTTGGAAATTAAAATTTATGAAGTTATAGCCTAACGGCCATAAATCAATTGTTTTAGTCGTAGGGAAAGCTAACTAGCGATTTAAAGGTGAAATCTTACATTAAAAGTAGTATAGGGGTCTTGGGATTTTATGTAGTTTATTAAAAAAAATTAAAACAGGAAAAAACCAATTTCCGTTGAATGCAAAAAAAAAAAAAAAAAACAAGTAAAAGAGCTAGAAGGGAAAATAAAATAAAAGTGTGTCAAAATTTAAACCACCACCAATTAATTGGTTACGTGGTTATGGTGTAAGTAGTTAGAAGTAAATTTAGAAATTAGTAAATTGCAATTGGTAGAAGTGCTCAATTATTGAGCCACTTAAGTCTAAAGACGAAATGCCAAAACATTTGTAATTAG
This sequence comes from Bryoerythrophyllum caledonicum, assembly GCA_963971425.1. Taxonomy (NCBI): domain Eukaryota; kingdom Viridiplantae; phylum Streptophyta; class Bryopsida; order Pottiales; family Pottiaceae; genus Bryoerythrophyllum; species Bryoerythrophyllum caledonicum. The sequence continues at coordinate 31,014,754 of OZ020516.1, read as the reverse complement.
AACTCCTTGCAAGGCGCATAGGCTTTAGTTAGAAAACACCCATGTGGGCCTTCTGGGACAAGATTTAAAGTAGAGGTAGGTAGGTGGTGTGAGTTGGCGGCTAATTTGCCATTGGGAACCAAGTGGGAACGTAGTGGTTGCGAGAGGCTGCGGAGTGAGGAGGACCAGCTGGAAAAACGACGGCGGATCTTGAGAAGGCTGGTTGCACCAACGGCATGTCTAAGAGGAGGAGGAGCCGACATCGATCAAAGCTACAGTGCGTCAACAACCAGGGAGTTCTCGCTCTCTCCAAGCTCTCCTCTCTTGATCAAGGCTGAAAGATGTTGTAGATCCCTCTTGCGATAGGTGTGGAATTTTTTGGTGTACAATCCTACGCGGAAGCGCTGCCGGATTTTTGTTGGAATCACTTGTGCTTAATTTAATGTTGGATTTCCACTTGTATGATCATTAGACACTTGTGGCATGGTTGTCTATTGTGTCGTGACGGGGACAATTTCCATCACAATGTCATGATGTCACGACACAATGACGGCATGGCATTGTGACGGATCGTGACTTTACTGTGACGGGGCCATTTTGACGGTAGAAAACACAATTTTCACATTTACCTCTCGAGAGACACTCTGGATTCAGAAAGGAATTTGTTTGCCACATGTGCAGACATGTCATCAACTGTGGTAAATTCATGTCGTAGTAATTTTCAGCATGGGCTGAAAGAGTGTCCGCGCCAATCCGCACCTCACTCTGTTATCGAAGGCTGCTCGCGGCCATTCCGCGCTCAGTCCATGGCCATTCCGCGGTCAGTTCACGACCATTCTGCGCTCAGTCCGCGGCCATTCCGCGCTCAGTCCTCGGCCAGTCCGAACCAGTGTCGCTTGTAGTCCGCGGGCTGTCCGCGGCTACGTCCACGCCCCAACCGCGCCTGGTCCATTTGAATTTCAGTATAAAATAGTGCCGTTCCAAGGCGATGGTGTTTAATCCTGCATAGTGGCTTTCAAGACCTTGGATTCTTTGTACAAGAATGCATTGCTCAAAATCCCATTGCTGAGGAGGGAATTGCTGACCCCTAGTTGGCTTTAAATCACGAGCGACGCCATGCCGCGTCGGAATTCTGTATGAGATCTATGGTACGAAGACATGGGCAACGCTCCATCAAGAGCAACACGACAAGTGAAGTGTCGGTTTTGTTCTCACTCCATGGTTTATAGAGTTGACATGATGTTGTCGCACATGGGGTACTGTCATCCTAGTAATCTAGGTCGTGACGTCCAATTGTGTAGGATGGTGCTTCCACATGTGCGTGTGTTGTTTCAAGGTTGTGATGGGGTTGTTCCTAATCGTCCTGATGCTGCTGTGGGATTTCGTTCCCACATGGTGCCGGAAGTTAACCTTAAGTTCCGGCCAAAACACAACTTAATAATTAATTATGATAGATTGTGCGAGGATACAACCCATAGTCTTCAAGTAGGAATAAAGTCGGATCAACTTGACTTTGAAATAAACTCTGGATCTTGAATGCGCCCTCGGAATGAAATATAAAGGTAGCACGTAATTCCTCACCAACAACAACCCGTAATTCCTCACCTTGAATAAACCAATAAGAAAAGAATTTCAAGAACAAAGAATGGATCCGAAGGCTTACTTGATATAGGACAGAGTTCAAGGACTTCTATGTAAGCGTGTACCACGTCCGCTTGACGGAATTCTGCTTTGCTTCAGCTGCATTGATTTCTGTATTCGAAACTAGTTTTTCAAAATAGTTCAGAGGCTGCCCTGCCATTCCTTGAATGCGGTAAAGTTTGTGGACAAGATTTGTCGTCACGAATGACTTCTGGTTTTGCCTGAATACAGAGTGAAATATGCGATTAGGACACAGTATGATGAAGATGACTAAGCGAATTGAATATCTTAAGTTCTTACCAGTTCACTTGATGCAGTGCGGAGAGAAAGACTGGAATATATCCATTCACGCTCAACACAATGGACTCCACCAAATAATGCCAGCAAAGGTCATCACCATGGTCCCGGTTGATTATTGGCAGCCATGCTTGCAGCCGATGATTTCCATCTCAGACATGGAACATCTTTCCTGAAAAGACTGTCAAGTTCGGGTCTGCATTCAGCCTCAACTCGAACGCTTCGTTTGCCGCTGCCCACGCCAGACTCCAATACTTCAAGACGTCTTCAGAGACATCTACAGTCTTCCCCTCGTGATTCTCGGCTGCGACATAGAACACACCAGAGCCCTCCACGTAACCGTTCTTCAGAAAGTGTGATCCAAGCCCCATGACATCGTTCTTCAAGTGAGGTCGAAGGATAGGCAGCCCAATCATCCGGCATAATGGGATGTCAAGCTTCGACTTCTCTTTAGGCTGAAATCGGAGTCCATCCAGAAGAGTAGTCGTGTTAACTGTTTTCTTCAGAACAAGATCATCCATGTGCTTCTCCAAATCCGCAGCAGATAGTGGCTCCGTCGAATTCTGTAAAGGTCTAGACACTTCAACAACATCTTCACTTTCCGCCCTATCATCATTCAAATCCTCACCGCCAAAATATATTTGTTAGTTTTGAAATCACATGTCACTGCAAACTTGGTTGCACTTCAAATGATTACCTGATGGCTCCAATTCAGAGTTGTGCGTCTCCATTTCAATATCTGCTTGGTCTCCACAAACTGACACTTCAGACTGGCTCTCCATTTCTACAATGACAGATGTAGAATATTATCAGATAAAATGGAAGGGGAATATCAGAATTCGTAGATAACACGGATTGTGCTACAATATCCTGGTAAAGGAATACAAATTCTAATGGTGAAACAACCATATCGATCAGAATTTTACAGACTAGCAAATCCTCCTGTTATCATATCAAGGGCAACAACAAATGTGTCTCGGACTCTTACTGCAAAGGACAGACCTTTAAAACTCTACAAGACACGGAAGACAGGAAAGCGAGATGCACAACAATTGCACAACACAGATGACAGATTTTCCAACAAACACAACAACGGCCAGGATAAAGTATGACAGGGAGCAACACAAATGGACCACTCCACAAACTGAACCCAAATCCTCGTTCTAGCTATCACAGTGAGTCAAGACTAAACCAGTGCGTCATCCTATCAGTCCCATATTCCAAACCTTCCAAATGAGTCTCTCGATATGAAGTAGACTACGAGCGGAATGAGATCTCTTCGGATTTCGAATGTCATTGATGACGAGGGTTTGCCGCAGAGGTCAACGTTCTTGCAAAGTCTGTTGACATTGACAGACTTTGCAGATTCAGCGGCACTGAATCCGCCGCAACACGTTCGATCGCAATGACGCCGTGTTCATCCTAAGTCAGCACAATGACATACGGGTTCATGCTAATTCAGCATAAAAGCTACGGCGAAAGGTGTGCCGCCGCCGGCACACCTTCCACCAAGTCCCTGTCAACATTGACAGAGATATTGCGGATGGAGTGCCGTCCGCGGCAAACCCCTCCAGGCATCCGTTTCAAGAAACCCTAGACCTCGAAAAACAAAAAGCACCAAAAAACCCCAACTACAAAATGCATCCCTAAACACCTTACCATCAAACATCCACCCCAAACCTTAATCCTAAACCCCGAAAACAAATAGCAAAGTTGTACAAACCTGTGGATCGCGGTGCGGAACTAGTTTCGCCACCGTCCATTTTCGACAGTCGACCGCAAGCACGCTCTTCAGAGACTCTGGCAATCTCTTTAATCTCCCCCGCACGCTCTATACAATCTCCCTCTTCAGAACCGCTCTCGTGCTCTCCACAACCGCCTGCATCACAAACCCGCACTAGGTCAGAATGACCTAATTCTTGGGGTCGACTCCAAGCTCCAAGACCTTTCACGCATTTCTGAAACGAGGTCAATCAGTTGGAATAAGAACCTTCCTCACTCACAAATGCCGATATAAATGCAAAATTGCAGAAATGTAGCCTTAGCCATTAGCGAATTGAAATGTCAAAGTGCTAAATCAGATGGGAGGTAACTACTTAAAACATCAATTCAATACACCACGATTGCCCTCTCATCGCAAACTAGTTCTTCCTACAGTTCAACTTCAAGAGAAGTCTCAATTTACACTCTAAAAGAAAAACAAATCACATGTCGATCACGAAAGTACAAATGCTTAAAAACAACGCGGCCAATCCTCTCAAGTACCTGAGGTAGTTATCAATTCCATCCGTTCAGGTTCTAATCTGGTCCCCTCACTCATTTCACAATCAGCCTGAGCATTGGTTTCCTCTTGGAAGTGACGGCTTCCATCATGACATTCTGGAATTCCACTTAGCTCAGTACTATTCTGCCTATCACCATTGTGAACCCCATCAAACTCTAATCTCTTGGGAGTTTCAAGGAACAAATCATTAGACTTCCACATAGCCTTTCCTCTCACGCCTCTACTTTTCATCAATGTTTTTCAATCACTAAAATAGAGCTTCTGCTTTCGTCTTTTCATAATAACAAGAAACATATTGGCTAAATTTAACCTCTCAAGCCCAAGAGTAAAGGATACATATATTGTGCCTTCCTTGAAATACTTAAGGTGGGTCATTTTAGGTTGACTCTTAAAACCTTAAAGTTCTAATTTGAAGCAACTCAACCGTCCATAACTTGATTTATTTATGCTTGTCATTAAATTTTGACCGAGACCGATGGCGAAGGTTTCTGACGCATAATTGCATAGAACCGCCACACCCATTATAATTTTTATTCAGATGGCCATAATGTGGCCAAACTGCCAGATCACTCTTTCTTACTGCCACCATATTTTAGACGATATCGCGATATCCTATATAAAATCCTTAGTCATCAATCCATTGTACCGAACCACGACTTCAATTCAATGTGTTTCTGTTGATTGTACTCATATCCCGAGATTTGGATTGTCCTCAAATCAGATTTCCAAACTTAACTTTGATTCTTGTTATCATAATCTACTCCATTACTCATAAATTACCATTTCCACCATGTAATTTGATTTACAAAATTCTGTATTTTTTGGCGGTAGATATTATTGGCACAATTCCCCGTCATTCTGAACACCTGCAACAATTCTGAACACTCCTTTATATCAACGTGCCATGATTCACCTTGTAGCCAGTATAAGGAGGACCCCTTTTCTCGTCGTAGTTCTCTTCATTCGTAGCTTCGTTTACTAATTAGAATGGCTTCCTTGGCGGATCATGCGGCGAGATTCGTCGTAATCCATAGAGATAGTGCAGGCGTGCCGATCTGTTTCTCTACTGATGCTGAGGGAATTGCTACTGTTAGTTCCCTTCAATTAAGTTAGCGTTTTTACATCAATGAGGGGTCCTTGCATGTTGAAAAAGAGGAATTTGACGAATTCAAAGGAAAGCTCACACACACTCTCGCTCAGTTATCATGTATTCGAAATAATGTTGTAGTCAGGTTACTCTGTTGTGGGAAGTACAGAGTGTATGGAGCTCGGGATAGTCCTGACAATTCTCTTTCAGTTCCTTTAACACCCAAGTTGTGTACCTCTGCAACACAGGTGACACCTTTGCTGCAGAAAGTGAAACTAGAACTAGTAGAGAACTCGATTCACATCCTCAGCGATCACTCCGATAGTGATAGTCTAGGATTTAGTCCTTCTGAATCCGAGAAGAAATTGTCACTTCCGGCCCAGCCTCCGGCATTAGCTTCGTCTTCCTCTCTGCCTCGAAGATCGAAACCCACAGTGAATCCTAGTCTTGTTCAATCTCCTAGTACAATTGACTGTCTACATAATCTTCGGTCTCGATCCAGATAAAAATCTATTTTAACCAAGTTAGATTTTAATTCCTTTAGAGTCGAAAAGGTTGACTTCCTTCCAGCAGTCTTTAACGGAGATGTCCTCTTTGAGCTCCCACCCATTGGGAAAGGAATTGCCTCATCACAGGCTGGATCGCTCCTGGGTATGGATAAGAAGCATGACGGTCATAGTTGGACAAGAATCGTGACCACTCACATTGCGAATGATTCTAACCTCACCTTTAGGACATCTTCATGTTTGAGACATTTGCAATGTCTCAACCCTCAATGCCAATACTTGGAGCGGAAGCATAGAGTGTCAAACGTTAATGAGACCGAATGGGAGGGCACGTCGTCATCTGTTTTTGGGGTAGGTAGGACTTCTTCTCCCGGTTCAACAGTTGTGTGTAAACTTTGCCGAGTTCAGTCTACCTGCTTAACAACCTGCCCAACAAAAATTTACTATGTGTTGGGGAAGGACACCATGTCCTGTGTATGTGTCCATATTGGAACACATGAGCATCCTATTAAATTAAGCAATTGTCGAGATTCCTCCACAAAGCTGAAGACCCTCATCTCTGAGCAAGTAGAGCGGACCCCTACTGCCACAAACTCTGCTATTATTTTGGAAGCAAGTAAGGAGTTTCTTAGTGAGCTATAATTTGTGTCCAGAGGGAGTATCACAGAAGCCACTTGTAGAGCTAAAATGACAAAAATAGATTTTTTCCAAAAATTAAGTGTAAAAAGGGTTGTAGATATATGGAGAATTAAAAAATAATGATTAAGTTTACACTAAGTAGTTAATTAATTGGAAAGTACCTATTCATATCCAAGAAATAGGAAATAATGGGAAAAGGGTTGAACTCACACCCTTTGGGTAGGGTGCACATTTTCATGAATGGATATGAAGAGATGTGAAGATTTAGTGGAATTAATCTTAATGGTTAATACTAGGGAAAACCTCTTTCCAAGAGTTGTACCTCTTAGACGTTGAGTAGAATAACTAGCTTGAATTTTTAGCATTCTTGGCCATTACCATAGAAATTCCTTGGAGGAAGATTGGAGTGAGCCCTAGCTTTAGGTGAAAAAGCTAGTTGATGACTCTTAACGTTGTAAGAGTATTTAATTTTATATATGAATATATAATTGCTATTGAATTTGCATGTGTAGAGTCTTGTGACTTGAGTCATATGTATAATTGCTATGATATGTGATCTTCATTGAATAAATTTGACATTGTGGTGTATAAATGCAATTGCATGCATTAGGTATTAATTGCGAATAAAATTCCTATGCATGAATGCATTGTATATTTATTCTTCATGGAATAAGTTAGGGAAATACCCTAACTACTAAGGTCATGGGTGTGACCTTGTGTGTGTGTTGGAGCATTAATCATGAGTGTGAAGATTAATGGAGATAATGTGAAATTAAGTGACTTAGTGCATGAGGTGTGTGGTGCATAAGTACTTAAAAAGATCTCAAGTGTGAGTGAGCATAACTTGAGTATCATAAGAATAAGAGTGGAGTTCTTATTCATGTTAATGCAATTTATGCAATAAACATCAAGAGTGGCATACCTTGATGCATGGCAAGAGTGTCATATTATGCATACAAAAAATTAGCATTAAGTCTAACCTTAATAGAAGGGATTATCTAAGGTAGACTAAGTTGTGAGTAATTAAGAATCTATCATAAGAGAGAAAATAAGGAACAAATCCCGAAGAAAGACTTAAGAAGAAAACATAGAAACTTAAGAATCTTAAGTCCAAATTTGGATATATAATCTTATGAAGGTTGAGACCTTAAGTCCAGGAGACCCTTAAGTTTAAGGGCTTGGACTTAAAGGTTCGTATAAGTGAGAATACGGGACAATATTTGCATTCAGTGAGATGCACTCCTGGTTCTGGAAGTCTTAAAGACAGAAACTTAAGAACACTATAGGGCTGAATTGGTCTAGACAGTGCAGGTTCTTAAGAATGAGGCCTAAGTGAGTAGGTGAGTGCTTAAGAACTGAGGACCAGAGATTGTGTCCTTAAGAATATGGAGACAACTGAGAATAAAGTCTTAAGAACTAGTCAGGAATCTTAAGAACTAAGTGGTACGAGTAAGTGTAGAACACCGTAGTCTTTAAGAATTAAGTGTGGATAAGTGAACTTAAGTGGAGACTTAAGAGCTGAAACTCTTTAAGACTTAAGTTAACTTGTGTATGTGATTTTTGGGACCCAAAGTTGTGATGAATTGCTGAAGACGCTCCGTAATTCCTGGTGAGAGGAGTTCAGTGACTTAGCCGCAGAGACGAAGTTTGTGGTCGGTGAGAGTAGTTGGACTTATCGTAAGGGCCCTACGAACTTTGATCTCTGACTACTGTGTGGGAGGAAGTAGAAGGGCAGAAGAGTGTTGGAAAGGGCCTTGTTACGATCTGAGGCCTGGTAGCAGCTGAAAGACTTTGTATCAGATCTACTCGTGTAAGTTCTGAGGCGTGGGGCACTAGTATTGGGAGCCAGATCTGTAACTGCAAAAGGGTTTTCTCAGTAAGCTGCCGCCCAGATCTGGAGTAGAAGGAACGGATCTACTACCCCACACGAAGTCACTGCAATCCCTTGATCCAGGACCACACCAACAAGATTTCAGAGTAGAACAACACAAACTTGCTGCTTGACAGCACCCGCACACAGATCCAGGACACTCCTAACCTCTCTCTTGTTTTCCATATTTCTGCATTCACACTATCTGTTTACCCACAACTCACAACACCATGCACACACAACACGACACTTAGCTCACACTACACACACTCTTGGCATCCACAAAATAGCAATAGATTCAAGTTTTTCAAAAACTCACTTTGTGCGCAGAAGCGCTGGATAATTTTTTACAGACACAATATCGGGAAACTAAAACTCGGTAGCCCCCTCGCACTATCCCTGCAGCAATCCCCCTCGAGCTGGAACATCCAAAATCAAGACAGCCACACAACTCGCTGCGGAGACAGCCCTACATCGACACCTCACAGACCACCTCCGAAGCGGAGCACCTGGCACCACGGTTGCCGATCACCCCGCCATAGGATCCACACCCTAGAGTCTCCTTCAAACGAACCCTGCACATACAACTGCACCAAGTCAAGAAGGACTCAAACCAGGAAGATTGGAATAGAGGTAAAAAGACTGAAGACTCGAAGGAGGGAAAACTCACCTCCGAGCTGGAACACTCGTCACCAAGCCTGCCGACCACCCGGCTGCAGGACCCGCATTCCTCCTGAGACGAGAAGACCAAAGGCGAGGAGGAGCGTGAACGCAGAAGAAAAAGGAAGCCGTAGGCAACAGCGAAGGAGTGAAAACACAGAGAAGCAAGAAGGCTGCAGGCAACAGTGGAGGGGCGCGAACGCAAAGGAGCGAGGAGGCTACAGGCAACAACGGAGGAGCAAGTACGCAGCAGAGCGAGGAGGCTGCAGGCAACCGCGGAGGAGCGTGAACGCAGAAGAACGTGGAGGCTACAGGCAACCGCGGAGGAGTGAGGATGCTACAGGCAACCGTAGAAGCCGCAGCAGAGGAGAAAACCAGGTAAGTGCTATACCTAAGAGTGGAAGAAAGGCCGTAACGAGAGATGCGCAACAGGTAGCCCGAACCCGCACTCACATAGGCAACCTACAGACACCCATACCCATTAGTAGTAGAAAACGGCCTCAACAATTCCAGAAACCTGCAGCAAACCTCGTAGAAAGTCCCCCAAAAAACCACAAGCAAGAAGATCCAAGATCCATCAACAAGGCAAGACATAGATCCAGACCAAACGTAAGCGAACGGAAGCGCAACAGGAATCAGAGTCCATCGACCCTAGCCATACCTGAAGTACAGCGATCACTAACGTCAGACACACACAAGACGCAGCAGTCCTTAACCTTAGACGTACATAGAACAAATCTTCTAGACGCACATAACGCCCAATCAACCCCCCACCCGGAGCTAGCAAGGAAGGCCACAGCAAAAGCTTGTCGCTTCAGGCATAGAGTCTCGGTGCAGACACGAAGTGCTGACACAAGCACTCACCACATCACAAGCACTCAGACACAACACTCACTACAGAAACAGTCAAACACTCAAATCCAGCACCCACCACAAAAGCAGTCAAGCACCCACTAGGCAAGCACTCACAAGACACAACACTCACACAAGCACTCGAACACTCACCAGACACAACACTCACCACACAAGTACTTGAGCACTCAAACACAACACTCACTTCACACGCACTCAAGCACGACACAAGCACTCACTGCACAAGTAATCTCTAGGCACAGGAAACAACCTGTCCAGCGATCCGCCATAAAACAGCATTTACCCACCCCAGCGACCCTCCCCCAGCCTACCGACCCCCCACGATCCCACGACCCACCTAGAATCAGCACCTCTCCTGCGACCCCCCACGACCCCACGACCTCCCTCGACCCTACTATCTCCCCCACTCCTGTGACCCTTCTTGAACTTGCTAGCTCCCAATCTAGCCACCCCCATACCTCAACGACCTTCTAGTTCAACAATCCTTCAGACTTATACCCTACACTAGCCATCCCCTAGCTCAACGACCCCCAATTCTAGCAAACCCATCTAATACAACCATGGATGCCATGGACACTGAAAACCCACACCCAGGAGTTTTGAAAAACGTAGAAGACGTAGGAAAGGCCATAATGACAGGAGAAAGCCCAACCCCATCCAAAAAAGCGAAAAGTAACTATACCACCCCTATTCAAGTTACCATCCCTGACCTCTCCTCATTTAGATTCTAGTTAGGCTTCTCCACCATGGAAAAGATTGCCAAGGATGTAGGGCAAAAACCACTGTTTAGTGGGGAAAATGTCAGAGACATGATCACATGAGGAGTACCCAAAGACGAAGCAGAGGAGGCCCTTGGCGCCGCCGTGGCCTACCCTAGGATCCCACAACTTTTATACTCCTCGGTGCGTAACGACAACATCGAAGGCCAACACTACAACCTCACACAGGTCCCCTTTGATATCCCCACACACCCCATCACCGGACTTTCTTACGACTTCCATGTGGCAATTCACTTTGAATTGCCACCAAACCCTATGTTCCACGATGATGTAAAGAGACTAGCCATGGCTAGACTAGAACACATGAAAATACCGTTAGGTACCAACCTTATGGACCCTATGGCCCTTCTATGCAAAGGGGTAAAAAAAGATGGGCAAAAGGGGGTATGGTCAGGCATCATTAAACTACACCTCCTAAAGCCAGAGGTGGATGCCATTGCCCTCTTTAGAGGTACCCGCTACTTCATCCTACTTCTAGACACCACAGGGCAGACTTCCTTAGGGAAAGTGTGCAAGACCTTCCACACGGTGGCACGAATGAATATTTCAGTGCGCATCAAGAGTGAAACCCTTCAAGGAATTGCTGCTCATATCCTCTTCCAAGACATAGTGGTCGATAGTTTCTCGAGAAACTTAGAATTCGAGGTCACAGATGTACAGAAGGTACAGGAGAAGGCACATGCATTCATAGTTGCCCCAACCCCACAACAGGCCAAGAAATTTGAGCTCCACCAGATCACCACACACCACGAGATGATACCAGCTCGTGCTAGCAGCTCTAAGACCCTATCACCTATAGATAGAGCCAAGAAAGATGCACTCACAGTCACCCTATCCCAGCTCCCCATCCTTATGAGCGTGGTTGAAACCACGGAAGCCATCCACCAATCCTTTGAAGCCAAAAACGTAATCTCCCTTTGGTTCCACAGGCAACAACAAGGGAAACATAACGGCACTGCTAATGTACAATTCCCTAATCCCATCATCTACCGTCAATTCCTACACAAGACCTTCAATATAGGACGACATCAAGTGGAGATCTCCCCCCACCGCCGTAGCCTGGAAGGCGATGATCCACCCTCCACCGACCTGTTGGAAAAATGGGGCTTCAACGACATCAACAAAGCACTTGTGAACACGGTAGCATCCGTGCAAGTTAATCCCACTCCCCCAGGCATTACCAGGTCAGAGATGACCTCCATCATGGATGTAGGTAACAAGAGGTTGCCCCAGGAGCTCTCTACTCTACGAGAGGACATCATCAAAGACACAAAGGCTTACACGGACAACCGTACAAGCAAACTACAAGCAAAACTCTCAAATGTTGAATAGTTAATGGCCTCTGCACTGATGGCTATGCAACAGATCACAGGAACACGACCACCAACTCTCCCAGCCCTAGAGGACCACTCAAACGTGGATTGATGAAAGACCACGGCCGAAGATATCACCAATCTGAAGACACAAGAGTGAACAAGGTTCTCACTCCTCTTCCCCACCTCTTCCCACCAATGTTATGTACCTCGCTGCAGATTATAGTTGTGATTTTCTCTAATATGTTCTACCCTCTCCATTACAACTCACTAGTATATGTTCTCCCACCTACTACAGTAATACTCTCTACACCCACCCAAATAGATGCACACTACTCTCTCCCCGATATACCCTCACTGGTGATAGTACACCCCCCTCCTCTTTATGTTGGAGTTCACCCTAGCCACACTATAGTTTTGATACTCACGTCTCTAGATACTCCCTACCACACACACACTCTAGGTCTTTACCATAAGACTACCACATCTAGATACAAGTCTTGGAGACCACAGGGTGGATGGTTGTACTGGGTATGGGGCTTAATCCTCCATATATATACATGTTGTCACTACATATACCATTACGGTATGAATATCTCTCGAAAAACCACATTCACAACACACACAACCAATACTCACACAACCAACACATAAGAACAACTACAAAATACACTACACACTCATACAATACAAAATAGTCACACATCTACAAACAACAACAGTCACCAAAAACAGGGGCCACCCCACATCAAAACACATTCTCCCGCACATAGACCACAACGACACCACAAAATCTACATACACCAAAACCCCCCCCCCAACCAAAAAGTATATATACTTCATACACCGCCCACTCAACACATACTAATAACAAAAGTTTCATATATAATGCATATGTGGCAAGACACTCAGAAAACAAAAACTAACAAGCATAAAAAGCTACTGAAACCCACCACAAACGAAAATAACCGCTTCCAAACGACTACAAAGCCACACCCAGCCTTACACAAAATCAAATATACAAACCTCACCATAAAACCATACATAACTACAAAGACTCAATCCATCCCTCCTCCCGTCACACCCAAAAACATCATAACACCCACATACATTTGGATAAACAAAAACACAAAAACTAGACGATACCTGAAACATACTCACAAATCTAAAATCCAAATAAATTCCAATACAAAACCAAACACATCTACATATACAATCACCAAAACATCTACATACCATCAAAGAAACGCACACACATACACATACACCTATACACCCACATATACATACACACACCTACTCATAATAAATGGAGGGGACACATTTCAAAAAAAAAAAATTAAGAAATCACTAGTCGAAAATATTAATGAAACATCCCTCTTATTATTATGTGGTGACAGAAACAAATATACTCAAAATCAAAAATCAAGCAACAAACTCCAAAATCAGAAAATAAAAGAAAGGACAAACACAAAAAGTAAGAAAAAATTTAAACCTAGTAAAGAAGTAAAAAATAAGAAGAGAAATGTAAAAATTAGAACTTACATGAAATACATATGGAAAACAAAGATTATAAATGATTCAAAACAAATAAATACTAAGAAGAATATTAAAAAACAAAGAAAAACTACAAGAGAAGATATAAGTAACAAAGGAAATAAAATAAAACTAAAGAAAGGAAATAAAACAAAGAAAGTAAATAAAACAAAAATAAGAAAAGGTAATAAAATAAAAACAAACAAAAAAATAAATGAAAAGGATAAAATTAATCAAAGGAATAGACTAAATATACAAACAAAAAATGAAAGTATCAAAACCAAAATAAAAAATAAAAGGAATAAGAGAAGAGATGGAATTAGAATAAATAATAAAAGGAAAGAGAAAATGAGTATCATAACTACATATAACAAAAAATGAAACAATAATAATGAAATCAATAATAGAAATTTTGTATTAAAGATAAATAAGGGTAGAAGGGAATCCAAACCCAGAAACCATCTGAAAATAAGGAATATATAAATGGCTAAAAATAGGAAAATCAAGGAGAGTAAAAAGAGATATCATAAATTAAATAGGAAGAATATAGATATTTATAAAATGTCAAAGGTTTCAAATAGAGCAAGTAATATTAAAAATAAAAGAACAAAATCGGAGAGGATATGTAAGAAGAAAATAAAGGGTAAGGTAGAAAACCATTATCATAAGAATACAAATAATAAAAACATAGGAACAAATTGCAGTACTAAAAATAGAATATGTTTCCTAAGAAAATAAAAAATAAGGAATGGAAAACTATCCAATTTAGTAATGAGAAACACGAATTGTAGATTAAAAATAAGCAGAAAAGATACTAAGAACAAAACACAACATACTAAAAATAGAAGTTGGAATACAAATTATAGGGATAAAAGGAAAGTAAATAGTAAAAGTAAACTTGATATATATAAAGATGAGAAGAATTTGCGATTAAAGAGGAGAGATTTGTTGAGACTGTGTAGAAGGATAAAAATTGAAGCGGGAATGTTATATTGGGTCGCCGGATGGGCGCCGAAGCCGCCAAAAATAGACTTACTAAAAATATAAATTCTAATGAAAGTAAGAATATATACGAATCTGATTGAAATGAATATCAATATATTATTTCTGTATACTGGTACGTATCTGTATAAATATCTGTATACTTGTACGTATACAGATACGTATACTGTTGCGTATACTAATACAAATACCAATATGAATACTAGTACGTATACTAGTACGAATTATATAACGAATATTAACAAGGATACTGATACAAACATCGAGACAAAAACCGAGGCATATACTAATACGAACATACGAATAAATACTAATATAAAAACAAATAAAAATACATATACACACACAAAGACAACAACACACCATCAACGTAACACATACAGAGAAGAACGCCGGTCTCCGAAGAAGGCCGGCATGAATCGTAACACATACATATTCATACACACATATAAAAACAAATACATACAATAAAAAAAACACCAAAGTCACATACAAAAACAAAAAAACTTTAAACAAAACAAAAAACCCATCTACTACAAACTACTAATATTAATCGGAGGAGACATAGAGACTAACCCAGGACCTATGCCGAACGTATTAAAAAGATACCCCACTTCACACAAAAAGAATGCCAAAACATATTTCATACCAAATACCATAAAACTTCAACCCGAATACGAACACATCGCCCAAAAATTTGCCCCCCTTTTCAAAACCACACATATATTTCATCAACAACATAATAACGTATACCCACATATCGCCACATATATAAACCAACACAACGAATATCCTCCATCCCACATTCTATATGCCCTAGCCATCACTATACACCCCAACATAGACCTCTGCAATCAACTCTTAAACACACAAAATCAAACCATAACCCAATGGACCAATACACTCCTTCACACTCTACATAATCTACAAAACCCCCCCAAAAGACACATTAGTACCCCACATCCTCACACAACATTTCTTGAATCCAACTTAAACATCATAACCCACAACACATCGATAAACAAAGAACTATATGACTTTATATACAACCAAAATACACCCCCAACAAATGACATATTAAAACAAAGATTTTCCTACCTCCCTAACACTATCATAAACGAGGCACTAAAATGCCTAGACCCCCTCCCGGAATACACTCATCCACCCCCACCACCAAACTACATTCCACCACAAAACCATAACCCACATACGAACAACAACAACACAAGCATAATAACATGGAATGCCTCATCCTTCAACACTGCGCTCCCAAACCTACAAAACATAATTATACACACTAACACACCACCGGCACTCATAGTCA
Source organism: Bryoerythrophyllum caledonicum (assembly GCA_963971425.1). Taxonomy (NCBI): domain Eukaryota; kingdom Viridiplantae; phylum Streptophyta; class Bryopsida; order Pottiales; family Pottiaceae; genus Bryoerythrophyllum; species Bryoerythrophyllum caledonicum. The sequence goes on along the minus strand of OZ020516.1, from coordinate 30,998,964 downwards.
TACAAGAAACAAAAATATCAATCACAAAATCCACAAAATACATACAAAGACTATTTCCCAACTACAAACTTATTTTCAATAATACACATGCCCTAACACGATGCATACAACAAAGAAGACCATATACACCGGGCCGAAGGGGCCTCCTCACCCTCATACACAAAAATTACGCCTTTCCAGGCAATGTTAAAAAAATCCCCACCCCAATGAACATATCCCCATACCTCCAAATTATGGAAATCTCCAACCACCTATTACAATTATGGCTAATCCACCACATATACATGCCATCCCACCCCGAAGACATCAGACTCACCGAGGACATCAAAACTAACATCACCACCCATATCACCAACAATCTCAACCACAACCACATTTTATGTGGTGACTTCAATAGAGACGTTGCCCTTATAGGTAGACAAAACGGAAACCAACACACACCACCACAAATAATAGACCTACAATGGAAACAATTTACTGAAAATCTAAACTTCAATTATATTCCCATAAACACTACATACTCAAGACAAGGAGGACACAACTATAGCAACTAGAACTTAATTGATGGATTCTACGTACGTACAACTAACCATACCACATTTACTTCCACAACAGACAATAATATTCAAGTGAACTCTGATCACTCACCTATACAACTCCACATCCCAAACAACACATTTATAAACCGTACACCAACCAACACAAACAAGGACCACATACGTATCCTCCACCCCATCCCACAAAACAACATAGAATTATTCAACACAAAATTCTTTGAGGAAAACTCAGTACGCATTGACTCCCTAATAAACGAATTGGAATCTAATAACCATCTTTTCCAAACACAATGGCAAGAAGCCTGTCACACCCTAGATACACTCATCAACAACATATCCAATACAATTGAACAAACTTGCAAAGCCCAACCCATACCACAAATGACAGATCGAACATCACAACAAGGTGGATATTTACCCCGGAAACTATCTAAAACATGGAAACAACATCTAACCATTTACCACACCATACGGAAAACCATAAGAATCGTAAATAACAACCCCCAATGGCGAAACCACCCTATTCTCAACGAACTCCAAAACCTTCAACACACACAAATCCCTAATCCACTCCCCATACACCTACCTCACGACACATGGATAAATGACATAGCATTCATTGCAAAAAATGCCAACACACAAGCCCGAAAAATCACCACCAAACATATCCAAGAAAACATTCGAAAAGCCATCTCCAAATACAGACAACTATATGAAACTAGCCCCAAGAAAATAAACAGAAGAATATTCAAAAATATGGAGTCCCCACCATTAGACTGCATCATCGACCAATATAACAATATACTAACTAGCCCAGAAGACATTGTAAACGAAATATTTAACCAACAAACAAAAAACAACACACCTACGGTAAACACATGCAACTATCAACCGGACCACTGCACTACATGCACATGCGCAGTACGACAATATCCATGGCATGACCTAGATGGATTCACATTAGAAACAAGAGGAGGCTAGGAAACCCCACTATACACATACTTTAAACAAGCTACATATGACACATACCTACGTAACCTAGGAAATAACAAAGCCCCCGGACCGGACCGCATACCGAACTCTATCCTAAAAAATATGCCCCCAAGGTTCCACGAACTACTAAATCTCTTCTTCTCCCAATACTACAAACAAAGACAAATCCCCGTTTCATGGAAAACAAGTGCAACGATCCTACTATACAAAAAAGGAGATCCATCCATACTACCCAACCATAGACCCATCGCACTAGCCAATACCATCTATAAACTATTTACGAGCACATTCACATCAATACTATCATCATATGGCGAAAAACATAAAATACTGCATGATAGTCAAGAAGGATTCCGCGCAGAAAGAAGCACCGCTAGACAAATCCAAACAATAATAGCCGCATTAGAAGATGCACGATTTACAAACCAAGACATATTTATACTGTATGTCGACTTTAAAAATGCCTTCGGCTCTATTGACCACGCTAGACTTTTAGCCATAATGACGGACCTTGGATACTCCAAAGATACCACCGCACTTGTGGGAAATATATACTCCGAATCCTCAACTTCCTACATAGGAGAACACTTTGGTAAAACTAAACCCATAGCCATCCAAAGGGGAACAATACAAGGAAATATCCTAAGCCCATATTTATTTATTATATTCCTAGAACCACTACTTAGATGGTTAGATAGAGGCAACAATGGATACAAATTCGGGACATCACAAACCACCATCAACTCCACGGCATACGCGGACGACCTTGCGGCCATAACCAACAAAATCAACGCCATAAAAATACAAATTAACAAAATAGACAAGTATGGATGTAGGAGTCCCAAAATGTGCCATCACTGGATGCCCAAATAAATCAAAAACAAACCCCACCGCATTCAAAGCCCTAATACAAACCTCTAACATTAATTACCGAAACCAACAAATACCCGTTCTACACCAAAACGAACCATACACATATCTAGGAATAAGTCTCGTCCCCTCCCTAAAATGGAAAACCCAAATTCATGCCACCACCACAAAGTTAATCAAACAATGCAAAGAACTAGTAGCTTGTCCGGCCACTATGAAACAAAAAATAAAAATGATCGACACAGTTTTAAGACCGGGCGTGGCATACAGCTTCTACACGGTACCATATTCAATGCCCGCCATCAAAAAACTGGACCAAAAAATAACTACCACACAAAAAACCGTATGCGGCATCCCAAAATGTATGTCTAACATAATTACCCAACTACCACACAACCTCTTTGGACTAGAAGCCTTGTCATTAAAAAACGCATACCTTAGATGCATAGGAGAACAACTCCAAAATGCTCTAAATGACAATGGTAGACTTGGGAAAATATATAAAGGCCTAACACATCACATCCTCGCACAATATGGGGGGGCAGAAAACATACCTAGAATAAAAAAGACAAATTGTACAAGATCACCAATAACACGTACCTTCTTTTTACTTAAACACGTAGCAAAAGTCCACCTAAAAAGCACTCTCCCCAACTTTCTTACAGAACCAACAGCACTAGAAAAAGCCTGGACTCTTGAAACACAAAACCATAATACACTCAACACACAATTATCTCAAAAGTTATTACAAAAACTCCTAACAAAAAATATCTACGAACTAAAACAAATCTCCCTACCCAACGGAACACACATCATGAACAATGAAGAATTTAAAACCTACCACTTCACCCCATCAAAACTTTAAAAAAAGTGCCCTAAAAATTGCACGACAACTCTTTTGTCACCCAATATATCCCCCCCCACCCAATACACATACCAATACACATACATACTCTCATACAATTAGAGACCCATTCATCACTATAAACAATGACATCACCCTAAGAAATATCACCACACAATCGATCCACCCTCCCCACTCCCACCCACACCACCCCCACCACCCCCACCACCCAAACCACATCCTCAAAAACCCCACCACTTATCCCATTAACAACATCATACACCACGAATACAAGGAAAAAATAGATAAAAACCAAATAGAAAACAATTACACTAGATATCTATGCCAATGGACTCACAATAACGACACTTACAACAAATGGCTCCCCCAAAGAAACCTCTTCCCAAGACACAACCAAAACACCATTTCACATAACACAAATAAATTAACACAATATTATCAAAGAACTCAACACAAATTCTACACCGGAATTATCCAAGTTCACCACCCACAAAACCAACCCCAAGACACAAGGTCCGTCACCCCACCCACAATAATCCCCCTACTAAACATCTACACAACGGAATGCAACCCCGAAAAAGACACTCTTACGTCATCTAAGACAATAAAAATTGACAAAGACCAAGCACACTTATACGAAGAAGATGGAAGGCATCTTTTTACCATCCCAATCACTAGGCTCACATGGTTGTGGAACCAATACAATACTAAACTACAAACCCCTACAAACATTGAACCAACAACCCAACCGTTCGAAACCGAAGTCATTTGGCTATACCAAAGATACAAATATAGATTACCAAAAAATAACCCCCTTAAAATTACACAATATACACTACCCATACCTATACTTAATTCACTAATCTCTACATTCAACATCCAACAATCATATTTCTCCTCCCCCGTCACATGCCCCACCAAACTCAACAAATTTTACTCCCCCTTTGAAAGAGATAAAATATTCGGATCACTAGGCAAAGCCTTTGACCACAAATGGATAGGTAATGGTATGGCCCACCCACACAATGAAGAAGAAACACAACAAGCTCTACATTGGGCCCGCCTCGCGGCCAAACATGACCCAAACCACACCTCCACCCTAATCATAACCCCAGACAAAAACTGGTACCAAAATCATAATCCACACTTGGGCCCCTTTCCCGATACACACATCATCACAATATTCGAAGCGGATTCAATAACATATGAAGAACCCACCATCCCACTAGATCTAAAAAAGCCGAGAATTGAATCATCCACTCTACAAATAATATGCATCCACCACCAAAATCATACTCTAGGCACACAAGAACAACTAGAAGAACTCTCCTCCATAGCAAAGACTCTAAACGTACACCGGACACTCACAAAATTGGCCCCACCAACGCCAATGCAAACACCCGTCAACAGAAGCAAAAAATGGTCAAAACTACACTACAATAACAATACACTAAACTACACCCTAATACCTCCACCCCTCACGGAGTATCAAACTAACACCCCACCTAAATTTAACCCCGAATATAGCTACTATACTGATGGCTCCTTTAAACCGCCAGAACAAATTAGCTTGGGATCTTGGCGCAGAGAAAAAGCCGGCTATGGAATATACAACGCTACGAAAGAAATCAAACTAGCCAAAAGACTACATGGACTTCAAAATATCCTCAGAGCAGAACTAATGGCCATCCACAAAACACTAGAAATCGTCTCTACAAAATACATCAATGAACCGGTGCACATATTTACAGATTGTATTAACACACTATATTTATTAAACACCCAAATAACACATCCTACCCTCCATAATAGTCACCCCGACCGAATCATACTAGAATCAATGGTCCAAATGATACTAAAAAGAGAACAAATCACAACCCTCCACAAAGTCCGAGCCCATGCTAATATTGATGGCAACGAACAAGCGGATAAACTTGCAAAAGAAGGAAGAGAAAAATCACATAAAAATGCCAAAGATCCACATGAACACGCCCATGCCACCCCTTACTATTTCCAAAAAGAAGATTGGCCCTCCAAAGAAGACACCCCCGATAAAGGCCCGGTCAGATTCCTGAGCAAATACCTCAAAAAACAAGACCTACATAACAATCTTGACACAATCACATACAACTTTCCTAACATAGAAAAGTGGACTAACAACAATGACATAGACAATGAACTCTCTACAAGTTTTTGGAAAAACCCCATCATCACCGATTCACAAATAACATGCCTTATCAAATTCCGTACCGGTCAATACATGGGAAACGCCCGTAAACAACTCTTCTTTGGAATAGAAAGATTTCCATCCATAACATGCCCCATATGCCCCTCAACGGACCCCGACACATGGCTACATGTTCTACTCAAATGCCAAAACCACCACATACACTCCCTAATTGTTAAACGACATAACAAAGCGGTATGGGAAGTCCGAAAACTAATCACCTCCTACAATAAATCGAGATGTTTTATACTAATGAATGCCGGCACTTTCAATAACAATCCACAAGAAAATACGGTCCCCCCGTGGCTACTCCCATGCTCATGTACGACCCAAAGATGTCATTGCAACGCTAGGCTCAAACCGGACATCCTTTGTGTCAAAGGTTTACCATACAATGACCCACCACCCGATAACGTCAACCAAGACTACACCATTCAATTCATTGAATTCACATATTGCAACGATAGATTTTCCCCGGAAACAATCCAAAAATAAATAAACAAATACCAACCCCTTATTGACGGCATCATCGCCCTCGGATGGAATGTCGACCCCCTTATGGTAATCACATCCGGCGCTCGGGCCACCACCTTTATCCCATCTATGAAAACTCTAGAAGACACCTTCAAGATACCCATTGAAACAATTAAAACATCCTTTAAAAACATTAACACCATAGCTATCCAACATGCCATGTCCATTCTTCTACATAAACGCAAAATCGAAAACAACCAAGCCCTCCCCGATACACAGGACCCCCCTAAATTCTCCCCCCGCCTTGATTTTCATGATTAGTTGGTTTTAAGGTTTTTGACTACTTGCCTGGTTTGTGGTTAGTTCGTTGGCTAGTTGCTTGGTTTGTGATTCGTTGGTTGGTTGGTGGACTTGTGGTTCTTTGGTTTCTTGTTACATAGTGTCTACTCGAGAGAGAGGGAAGTAGTTCTAGCTCACTAATTCCTTGTCATGTGGGCATGGTCTTTGTAGTGGAACGAACAGACACTTTATTCACGCCGGCCTCCTTCGGAGACCGGCGTTTTTTTTTTTTTTTTTTTCTTCTTTTGTGATTTTTGAGACTAACCCTTGTCTTAAGAACGTGATTACGTGGATTTAGTGGACGGACGTGAAAAGTGGAGCAATTTTTCATGAGGTAAGAATTTGAATTCTTAAAGACTATAATGAAAGAACCAATGCAATGAGACTTAATGGAAACTTCCATTAGCCCAGTGTGGCAAGTACTTAAGAATTAGTGGCATAAGCACAATCTTAAAAGGACTAATGTACCTTCTTAAGGCACGAGAAATCCTTGGGGTTTAGACTTTGTTTGTGGATCCCTTAAGAGTGATGCTAAAGCCCTAATTTCCTTAAAATAGATAGATAAGCTAAAGAATTAACCAAAAAGATAGCTTTAACGACACAATTAATCTCCAATTACTTAAAACTAGGCGTATGATCATCCCCGTAACGAATCCTATGATAATTGGGCATACTTGGGTGTTTTCCTAGAGTGGTGAAAAATCACGCTACATTTTTTTGGCGACCATGCTGGGGATGGTACCGTCAAGTTTTTAAGTAATTTTAATGAGGAAAGTTGTCAAACTTAAGTCAATTACTTAAGTAAACTATCATAGCATTTAGTTTTGTGTGAATTTGTAAACTTTGGAATTTTTGAAAAAATTATAAAATAAAAAATAAATAAAAAATAAAAAACTTTTAGTAAAGAGAGAAGACATGTTGTTACAACATGTCTACTTTTCCATGGGAGGTTTCTGAAGAAACATTGAGTGACTTCTTTAGTGGTCCATATTTGTTTAGCGCCCTTTATCGCGTCTATAGAGGTGCGTATTACGGACAAGGATTTCAATTTTATGGGGCTCATCCAAAAATTGATCAATCATTTAATGAAAAATTTGAACAACTACCCTTAGAAATTAAACAATTAATTTTAAACAAAGTGTGGAGTAAGGGTGAGGGTTTTAATGAAGTAATTGTCAAGATAAAGACTTTATATTTAAAATATCGACTACACTACCTTTTTGCCCAATATGGTAGATTAAAACTTCAAACACAACCATTAATTTCTAGAGGCATAGGGGCTTGGAACGGATACAAGTTTAATCAGGAAACTTATATCTTTGTTTATAGTAAACAAAACTTTGACCATGTCAAACGAGTGAAGGGATGGACCACGATGGGTTGTCATGTGTACGACTCAACCTACTGCCGTGTGTTGACGATTGCCGTATGTGACATGCAATCCGAAGACGTCAAAGCTCAGCTAGTGTTTTGGAAGAACTTGAATGTAGTTGCTGCACGACACGATGTTCCGACAGTTTCATTCAAGGGATTCATGGCTGATAACGCACAGGCCAACTGGAATGCAGTCCGCATTCTTTACGGGAGCGGTGATGCGTTAGTTTCGATGGACAATCGGGAGAGAACGTGGCTTTTTAACTGGACTCAATCCCTTGAAAAGCACACGAAGGCTGACATTAGAGCCGACCTTCAAGACCAACATTGTTAGCTTTGCAAGCTGTACAAAGGTGCAAAGACAATGGAGGAAGCTGAAGCAAAGTATTTGGTGATCAAAGCGTGGTGGTTATCGTTGGGCGCAACATCTAATGCTGGTGTCGTCCGTCTTGATTTATGGCTAGCCTTCTGGCATTTTCGATATCGACAATGAGGTGGGTTTATGGTATCGGTAAGTTCTTTATTCATTCATCCCACATCCATTTAATAATTGTTGTTTTTTTAATTGAATATCAAGTTATTAACATATCTGGGCACCGTTGTAACGGCAGTCTGGATCTTGTTGTCTAAAAAAGTGTGCCGTTAGCGGCATACCCTTGCTGTGTAGATCTTGAAAGTGAAAACTGTACCACTCTTTAAGGATGTGCCGTTAACGGCATACCTACTTGCTCTGATTTATAAACCTTTGTTAGGCTTCATGCAGACTTATTTGCCTGTGAAGGCACTCGTATCCTGACTTCATGCAAGCCCCAATTGTTCACTGCCTCCAGCGGCTATACAGATTGGACATGTGCATTGCGTCGTTTTAGAGTCCTCTCAAGTGACTATTCTTATTCTGTCCCTTCTCTTGGCGATTTTTTTCACTTAGAACAGCAGTTTTTTATTAGACCTCCAATTTCCCCTCGACCTCCAGTGTCTAATTTCCCATTTTTTTAATGAGTTGGACCAGTGTCTTGCTTGGAAAATGGGTGTGCCGCTGCCGGCACTCCTTCCTATTGTTGTTAGTGCCTTACAAATTCTTCCTTTTCTTTAAGGCAGACCCTGAATTTTGAAAGAATTTCTTCGTACGTTGTCTTGCTTTGCCGTCTTGCTTTCTTGGATTGGTCGCAGTCCATATTTTATGCTTCTTTTTTACAAGTTCATTCATCAAAATTTCTTGATTGAGGTCTGCAGGAACTTACAGATTCTGAATTGGCTGAAATGCCATCTTGCAATTTAGCGAAAAGTATCCACAATAAGTGGTTGCAGCAGTCGGCAAAACGTGGAAACGATTTATACGTTGCCACTATTGATGACATGGTTCGAGCCTTCATGCAAGTCGTGGCTTGCTATCAATTCTCGAAAGGAGAGCGAGGAGGGCAAGGGCCTAGGAAGGAAGAGCTTCGTCTTCGTGTTGCTCATCGCATTGCTCAACGTTCGGGGAATTCCAAAGCACTTCATGAGGCTTTCTGTAATATGCCTGGAGCTGCTGAGTTTTGCACTCGCCCTCCACATTTGGAAGGAGAGGAAGTCTTCTTGTCCCTGAAACGGAAGCCAGACCTACCTCCTGGATCTGAGTTCGATTCTCATCGTCCAGACAAAATCAGCATTTCACGCCCTAGGGTCACAACTAGAACGTCTTCACGAATTACCGTGGACCTTACTAGTGACGACTGTATTTATTCAACAGTAGCGGAAGGTCCATCCAACCCCTCCAGTCTCCCTCAAACATGAACTTCAGCAAGGGTAACCCATATTTTGGGTGTTTTGGAGATTGCCTGCGATGAAAGCAAATGGCATATTGCAAGGCTGCCTAGGACATCAGCAAAAGTCTGTTTTGCACAACAGGCTGGTACAAAGAAGAAGTGTACTGCTCGAATTGTGCAGAACAACAAGAGTATTGCTGCACCGACCTATAGTGGCATGATGAAGAACTATAAGAAGACAAGGCTGGAGAGGATGCAATTTTTCTTTTGTAACGATGACATCCATCGCTGTGTGATGGGATCTAAGAGAGACTAGGTTATTTCTAAGCCAGCGGTCCCTGACGTTTGGCCGGTAAAAGCTAACACGTCCCTTACAAAGGCCGAGATTCTACGTCTTGGAAATGCCGGTTTTCGACTCGCCGAGCGCGTAATGCTCTCTCCCCGGAAGTTGTTTTCTCAGAATAGTGTAGTGTCTGACTTGAAATCTGTTCCAACTCCGGTTAACTCAGATGAGCATCCGAAGCGGAGATTTGGCAAGAACATTCGTCGGAATCCGAAGGCCCCAACCACGAGACATCGGAACACCTGCGCATCTACGCTTTCTGTTCTTGGAAAAGTCAGTAACCTTCTTATGCTCCTTCATCCCGCCTTCGGCTGCATTCTGTCCTTCGAGTCCAAATCCATTCCTAAGGTTTCAAACTACATGCTCTCTATCAGTCAATTTCCTAGTTGTGACTGCCTTTCTTTCGAAGAGATGTCGAACAAGTCTCTTGGCAAACGTCCTCAGTGGTGTTACTGCAAACGCCTTTATTTTATCTTCACCATTGTTTATGAGCTAGATCCAGGTGGATGTCTTTATGCACGCCCTTAGTTTTAGCTTCAACGAGATAAAGCGTGTTCTCGAAGTCTTGCTTCAGAAAGAGGGTTGCACCTAGTATTTGATTTCACGAAGTAACCCTTGTACCTATTTTCTATAATATGTAAGAGATGGTGAGACTACAGGGCCACCGCTGTATTGGCAAGAATTTGAATTGTTCTTGAATCGCTCAATGTTTTTTTGACAATTTTATTTCTCACTTTTTCACTCTTCATTTTTCTGTCTTTTTTTTTTTCACTTTGTTTTTCTCTTTTTTGTCACTTTTTTCTCACTTTTTTTTTCTCAGGTTCTTTTTTCTTACGTTTTTTTTCCTCTCTTTTGTTTGTTTTTTACAATTTTTTTCCCCCGGGGTCGGAGTCGTTGCTGCAATTGCCTACTACCGGCTATCTCGTAACGTAGAAGATTTTACAGCAAAGAATGGAACCCTAGACCTCATTCTTCTAAGTATCCGACATTATTCCCCGGGTAGTTTATCGTCATTTCGGACCGCTATTCAAATATGGACCTCAAACACTTTTTGAAGAACCCTAAACCATGTTTCAGGTCCACAGTCATGTACGTGAAATTGTCTTGCTCTTTTCTCGGTCATAAGGCCGTCTTGGAATCCTTATTTCAGATTATGTTTGGTAACATAATTTTCAGTTCTTGTAGTCTGATTACTATCGTATAGTAAAAAAGTTACTTTCGTATAGTAAAAAAGTAACTTTCATATAGTAAAAAGTGACAATTTTCAAAAACTTTTTACCAACTTTTTTCTTACCGCTCACCGTTCACCGCTCATGCCTCACCGCTCATGCCTCACCGCTCACCGCTCATACCTCACCGCAGGCAAGATAGCTTCGTCCTTCCTCCAGGCGGCCCAACTCATTAGAAATTGAGGCAACAATTGGCCACCTCTCCGACACCGCAACTCGGAGAGAGGGTATTTCTAACTCGATGGAGAGAATGGCTTCCACACCATAAACTAAAGAAAATGGGGTGGCCTGGGTGGTGACCTTAAATGTGGTTCGGTAAGCCCACAAGGCCGCTAGGAGTTTTGTATCCCAATCATGTTTGGAGTCCACGAATGTCTTGCGTAAAATATTCGCCAAAGTTTGGTTAACACGCTCGGTGTGGCCATTGGTTTGAGGGTGGTAAGGGGTGGTTTTCCAGTGATTAATCCTAAACCGAGTTGTCATGGCCGCAATCACTTCATTCAAGAAATGTTTGCCACGGTCATTGATGAGGATTTTTGGACATCCAAACCGTGTGATAACTTGTTCAAACAAGAACTTAGCGGCGTGGTTGGCGTCATTGGTTCGCACGGCCTTTGCTTCGGCCCATTTGGTGAGGTACTCGGTAGCCACCACTATGTGTTTCATTCCACTGGAAGAACTAGGGTGAACTTCACGGATATAATCAATTCCCCATTTTTCAAAGGGAAGCAAGGGAAGTGAAACTCTCAATGGCAAGTTGAGCCGGAGATTATTCTTAGCGTACCTTTGGCATGCGTCACAACGTTGGGCATACTCGTGGTCATCTTGGAAAAGCGTAGGCCAATAGTAGCCTGTGCGGAGTACCTTTTGGGCCGTCAAGGCTCCAGAAAAGTGGCCACCACATGCGTTGTCGTGGCAGGCTGACAAAATTGTGGGTATTTCCACGGTTGAAACACACCGGCAAAGGAGGCCATCTATTCCACGACGGTACAACTTCCCACCCACTATGGAGAAGTGGCAACTATAGAGGCGGACCTTTCGCCTCTCATTTTTGGACAAGGTCTCAGGTAGGCGGTGGGTGGTAAGGAATTCTACTACTAGGGCATAGCATGTAGGAATAGATGAAACTTTAAATAAAGACTCATCCACTAATGTCTCATCAATGGGGACAACTCCAGGTTCTTCGGATAAGCGTGAGAGGTGGTCCGTTTGAAGGTGCATTCTTCCAGGCCTACATTCGACCGTGTAATCGAATTCCTCTAACAACAAGACCCACTGGGCTAGGCGGCCGCTTAAGTCTGCTTTGTTGACCAAATACTTGATAGCCATATGGTCTACATAAAAGACCATCGTGTTCAAAAGAAGATAGTGTCGGAACTTCTTCACGGAGAAAACCATTGCAAGACACTCCCTCTGTGGTAGAGTAATTTCTCTCTGTAGGGTTCAACTGTCTACTTGCAAAAGCAATTGGATGGTCCTTGTTTATATCCCCTACAACTTGGCAGAGTGTACTACCTACCGCCACCGATGATGCATCGCAGAAGACATGGAAGGGTAAATCCCAATTTGGAGGCCTCAACACTGGATACAAGCTAAGCGCGGTTTTTAAGACATTGAAGGCTTGTTGACACTCCGGAGTCCACTCAAATTTTACCTCCTTCTGTTGAAGCCTAGTAATGGGCATAGATTTTGTGGCGTAGTCATGAATGACCTCACGATACCACCCTACATGTCCAAGAGTCTTCTGAATTTCCTTGACGGTTCTAGGAGGGGGCAATTCTACTATAACTCTCACCTTCTCTAGATCTGGCTCTCTGTCATCCTTAGAAACCACGAAGCCAAGTAGGACTCCCTTCTCTACTGCCAAGAAGATCTTCTCTTGGTTTGAGGCTATTCCCGTGCGTCTACAACGCTCAAAGCTTTCTTTGACACACTCAAGGTGGGAATCCTTCGAGGATTGGGTGCTAAAGTCGTCAATAAATACCATCATAGACTTGTATAAGAGATCGGAGAACGCGTAGGTCATTGCCCTCTGGAAGGCGGCTGGTGCATTATACAACCCAAATGGCATCACTAAGTAAATGAAGGTTTCCCAGGGAGTAGTGAAGGCCGTCTTATGGTAATCCTCATGTGCTATGGAAATATGGTTGTAGCCTGAATATCCATCCATGAAGGTGTACAACTCATGAACGCCGACCTTTTCTAAAATGGTATTGATAAATGGGAGGGAAAAATGATCCTTCTAAGTGTGCTGGTTTAATTTCCTATAATCAATACACTCGAAGTTTTCCATTTTTCTTTTTGACCAACACCATGGGAGAAACCCAATCAGAGATTTCCACTGATTTGATAAATCCCGCTTGCAGAAGCTTTTCTAATTCTGCCTTCACTATTAGCTGGAGGTTGGAATTCATTCGGCGTTCCTTTTGTCTAATGGGAATTGTGCCTGGAAGAAGGAGAATGTGATGTTGGGTCACCTCTGGAGGAATTTCCTTAAGATCCTTGTAAGACCAGGCAAAAACATCACGATACTCTAGGACTAAATCCTTATACTTGGCCATCTCTTCTTCACTTAATCCTACCTCAACCTTAATGCTACGGTTTTCTTCCTCTTCACGTGAGACATCCATCAATTTTCAATCTGGGGGGTGCACATGGGGCTGTTGAGTAGGGCCTCTGTACCAATCACTAGGAATTGGAGGATATATTGGGCCTAAACCTCCAGCTAAAATACCAGAGGATGTCCTCCTAAAATGAAGAGATGGATTGAGAGGCCCTTCATCCACCAAGACCTCTAACTCTTGTGCTTGTGTGCCCTCAACATCCATGCCGAATGCCTCTACCGATTCCAAGTCATCTAATAGAGGAACTAAGCCTTGCTCTAATTCCGACCCCACGAGGATACCTTCCATAAAGTTTATTGAAATAGCCTTGTCCGCGCTTGAGATGGGGTGTTCCTTTAACCATTCTACATACTCCTTGGTTGGGGCCCATTCGTAAAGCCCTGGACCCAGACTCTTGAACGAAACTTTGTGGGCCTCTACTTGATGGATTCTATCAACGGCTTCGTGAGTTAGAAACTTTACCTTCTTCGGGGGAACCTTTGTTAACACTTCCCTTGATTCATCCTCAGAAGGGTTGTGGCATCTACGACAAAATCCGTACTTCAGAGGCTTGATATCCACCTCCGTAAGGTTATGTGGCAGTCCATAAGTAATGTGAGGCCTAAGGCCTCTCCAATCTACACGAGCATTGGCAACCCTCAACCATGGACGGCCTACCAATTGTACATGCCTGAACTTCAATTGAAGTCTACAATAGAAGTCTACAATAGAAGTCTACAATGGAAACTTCAATTGTGCATGCCTGAACCTCGGAGGTAGGTGAGGTAGACTTAACACGGGCAGCTAGTCTAACCTTGGCCTTAATCCGCCGTTTTACTGGGGTTTCAGTCCTGAGAGCTCTCCTCATGGGAGGAGAGACTTCTAACAATTGGGCAATAGTGATGTCGGCCTTAAGACGACATAAATCCGCCCACAAGTCATACGCGCTCGTCACCACACTTTCTGCAGTGAGAGGAGGTGGTCTTAGCTGAGGAATGGGAATCTGTGGCCCTTCCTACTGTTTACTGAGTTGAGGAGCAGGGTTCCAAGGCCTAGAATTTCCTTGGGTGGACCTTGAGGTTGCCCGTCGAGTGTTTTCTATTGCTTCTCTCGTGGCTTCATTTAAGTCAAAAAAATGTGGTGAATCCTCATCGGTGCTATCACTATCCTCTGGTATAGGTGGAGGAGGGCTAGAATATTTAGGATCACGACGATTGGCCCTTGTTTGCACTACCAGAGCTGGCAACACACAATGTTGCTCCTCAAGAGATGAACTAACCTCGTGGAAGACCACATTGAGCTCCGTGAGAGTGGAAGATTGTTCAGATACAACCCCACTTGAGACTGTAGCAAAATGGACGTCTTATGGTCCTTGGTTTTGTTGTCCACCTTGAGGTGGTCCTTGGTTAAGAGGAATGTAACCACCCTTGGTATTCACTCCGATTGGAGGGTTTTGGTTCTGGCAGTTGTTATTGTAATCGTAATAGAGGCTAGGAGGTCTAAGTGTGTTATCAAATGAAGGATTACGGGCCCCCCTCAAGTGATCTTGGGCTTGCTGCGGGTAATTCCCTAGCGGAAAGGGCATAGTAATTACCTTATCCGGCCTGCGGCATACATGGGTGGGGTGATTGCCGCCATAGTTACCACATACTATACCACTCTCTATCCAACACTGCCCAATTGCATGTCTACGCCCACAAACGTTGTGAATCTCGTGACGTGGTTTCTGTTGGCCTCCGAAACCTGGACTAGGGGACACATAACCTTGTTGGCCCTGGTTAGGCCCTATTTGCGGTTGGTTCCTATGAGGAGGCATATAAGGCTGCTGACTAGGGTGGTGTTGTTGTTGTGCAGATGCTCCTATAGTCCAAAATGGACTAGTATGGCTCGGTTGGCCACATTGAGTGCACCAACGTCCCAAAGCATGTTTACCAGACTCTATGGGTGGGGGTGGTTGGTTAGAATTTTGGTTTCTAATCAACATAGCCATTTGATCTTGCATAGCTTTAATTTGTTGGACCAACTGATTTTGGAACCCTTGTTGACCTAAAAGGATCTCATTCGTAATATCACCCCTCCACGTGGTTCCTTCAGTTGGATAAGCGATTTGAGGGAGAGGTGCGGGCGCTCTAACATTCAAGGGTGGAGCGTAATAATTCCACATGGGGACAAGCGTACCTAAGGTGCCTTGAGCAGATTCACGGGCTACCTGTTTTCCCTTAGCGTGAATAGGTATGAAACTAGGAATGTGGTGCTCTTCCTTCCTCCACAACCTCTCCTGATCTCTATCAATTTACTCTATCATCCTAGCTTGATCTTTAGCGGCCGCTAAAGAAGCAAGGCGTGCCCTAAGGATTTCTCGAATGGTATTCTCGTTGTTAAACCCTTGGATAAATAATTGGATCAAGGTATCGTTAGTGATGAGGTTGCCCACAAATCTAGTGACCACTAGCTCAAACCGGCGAATGTACGTGGTAATATCTTCACCTTGTCCCTGGCGCAAGGCTACTAAGGCAGTGAGGGCATTACTTTGCCCTACTTCGGGCCTAAAGTTCTCCAAAAACGCCCTCGTAAGACTATCACAGCTGACAAAGGTGTCGGGAGGATGGTTTCTATACCATTCGTAGGCGGCATCCTTCAATGTGCAAGAAAACCAGACTAACTAGTAGCCCGGGTCAGTGATAAGGTAAGTGGTGACGAGCTCCAAGAACCGTTCTTTATAAGCGGAGGGGTCTTCATCCTTGATTTCTTTAAAGATAGGCAAATTTGGGGGCATAGGAGCTGCTTGCAACCCAATGGGTACTATGATGGGCAAACCCCTTGGTTGAACCAAGAGATTGATAGGAATGGCGACCGGAGGGGGTGGCTCTCCAAAATCCATGATGGAAGGTGGTGGAGTGCCCTCACGTGGAGTAGCACCCACGAAATATTCGGGATCTAGAGAAAAAAAAAACAATAAAAGTCTAGTCGAAAGAGGAGTGGCAGGTTGGGCTTCTAAATACACTTCTAAGAATCCCTCAGAGATGTCCACCGTATTGTCACTAGTATTCCTAGATCTAGTCCGTCTTAGAGTCGAGGTTTTCAATGGCGCTTCCAAGGTGGGGCATTGAGATCGAGTGAAACGGGACATCTACTCCAAGTCAAATCCAAGCTTTGATCCCCGTGGCTTCTCATCCAATTCCAAGGTAATAAGGTATCTACTGCGCATTCGATCCTATCAACGTGCTTGTGAGTAACATGAGTATGTGGAATTTGCACGAGTGGCCACTTCCACCTACATCACCTTAATCACACTCTATACGGAGGACCACGAGAACTACGACAATAAAAAATAAAAAAATAAAAAATAAATTTCTTTGAAAGGTCCATGAAGTCGCCGAAGAATTCTATTCATAGGACTTACCCATCATGGGCAACGATAGAGAGCTAACTCATTGAGAAGTGTCTCCACGGGCATCACCCCGTGCAAAGCCAAATCCCAACAAGCGCCATACAATTCAAACCCAATTGTGGGGCTAACCTAGATCTTAGCGATGGAAGGTGTGATCCTTGGTATCCTTGGTAACTCCCTTGGTAACTCCTTTGGTAACTCCCTTGGTAACTCCCTTGGTAACACTTCGGTAGCACCTCGGTATCCCCTTTCACCTTCCACCGACTACGTTAGGCATTACCCACTAGGAAGGAAACAACATAGAATACGAGACAAAATCCATAAAATGTGTGGACTTGGATTATCACCGAGCAGAAAACGTACCTGGTTGCGTCTCCAGCCAACCTATCACAGTTAATTCGAATACGACTGTGGACCTACATACAACTAACGGAACTAATGGCCAGCTAGGTAATTAATCAACAAGTTTTAGAGGGAAATTACGTACCTCACGCAACTCCCGCCAATCCATAGTTAGCACAAGTTCGTTGCATACAAGACTTTTAGCTGGCCAAGTCTACCGAATCTAAGGCAATTCTCCGTGAGGCACAAGGTTCCGAATTCTTAATCACAATGTCTACTCTAGCAAAATTCTAAGTTACTAACGCGGTCCTAATGCCATGAAGAAGGTCTAAGATACATACCTCAAGCCGCGCTCCTTCCTATTACAACCTCAGCTTCTTGAAAGCCCTCCATAGCTCCAACTCTCCTCCATGGTAGCTCATTCAACCATACATACAATTAACTTACAACAAAAAATTTAAAAACTCCAACAAACACCAAGTTGTACTCACCTTGGTGGTTAGTCAAGCACGGGAGGAAGGAAGGGGCGCCTTTATCCCACACCCGGGCTCATGCACCCTTCCCCTTCGGCCTAGAAGCTCACTGGAAATTCTTACGAAAAACCGTGGGAGGGCTTTAACCTTTCACCCCTGGGTACCGTTGTTCAACATAAAGCCACAAGACTAGAAGGAGATTCCTCCAACACAATGTGTTTGTGGCTGGAAGGTCCGGAAACCACACTCCCTTCTAGTCCCCCACCCTTAAACACAACTTCGTACACACATACACTTACAATACTCAAAATATACACACACAACTAACAACTAACAACTAATACACAAGGGAGTTGAGCACTTACCTCAAGCTACTCAACGTTGCTCCATACACCACAAAAACTATTAGCGTTTGTACCTACATCCAAGGTAGAACAACACAAATCAAACAATACACACGCCTCACTCCCGCCAGACGCACCAAAATGTGAACCAAATAAACGGTCTCCTAATGGGAGAGTTTATTGTGAAGACACGTCCTAATCTACTCACACACCATTCACGTTGCCTATGCACATATACATATGATAAGTAATTGAGTGTCTACTTAATCCATGGGTGAGTGAGCATTGCCTCAATTAAATCCAACAATTAGCTTGTTTAATTCCTGACTTCTTATGGCCTTTACTCTTCCTCATTCTTTATCTTCTGGTCGCCTTCTTTTACTCTAAATTCTTTTACTTCCGCTTACTTTTCTTTATTTTATTTTATTTTATTTTATTTTATGAATTTTTTTAACATTTTTTACTTTTACTTTTCTCTTTTACTTTACTTTTATTTTTTATTTTTCTCTTTTATTTCTAACATTTACTTTCCTTTTTACCTTTTCCTTTTATTTTCTTTTCCTTTTCGTTAATTCCAACCACTAAGGTTAGTTAGTAATTTTAAATTACTTCACAAATGTGCAACCAACTTGGCAACTTCAATCCTCAATAACTTCTAGAGTTTTCACCCGAATTGCAAATTTTAAAAGCCTAATCTTACTAGTTTCTCATGACTAACTTAACAAGAAATTCAAAACTTCAATTTGACTTGTATAAGGACTTCAACCACGACGATCAACAGTGCTTCAATGAAAAAATAAACGGCCTTTCACCACCACCATTCACTCAACCATGTGAGACTAGCTACTAGTGTCTAATGATCATGCAAGTGGAAATTTAACATTAAATTAAGCACAAGCGAATCCAATAAAAATCCAGCAGCGCTTCCGTGCAGGATTGCACACCAAATAATTCCACACCTATCGCAAGAGGATTCTACAACATCTTTCAACCTTGATCAAGAGAGGAGAATTTGGAAAGGGCGAGAGCTCCCTAGTTGTTGACGCACTGCAGCCTTGATCGGTGTCGGTTCCTCCTCCTTCTTAGACATGCCGTTGGTGCCACCAGCCTTCTCAAGATCCGCAGCTGTTTCTACAGCTGGTCCTCCTCATTCCGCAGCCCGTATCTTCATCATTACAACTCCGAATCAGACGTTCTTGATCTCGTTGAAAGCCAACACTATAATCTAACTACTCATAAAATCTCTACTTCATCGGACTACGACTCTGTGACTGTCAAGAGAAAACACAAGGCCAAGTGAGATCCGCCGCCGATTCTCCAATTGGTCGTCTTCACTCCGGAGCCCGTATCTTTGTCAACACAACTCCAAATCACACGTTCTTGATTCCGTTGAAAAATTGACGCTCTGAATCTAACGACCTAATTTTCGTAACAAATGAATCAAAATCCAGCCCACAGGAGGGGGAAATCTGGAACCCTACCTCTTCTCTTTCTTCCACACACTCCAACCTCCCTCGGTAACCATCACAGATCTTCGTCTTCCGACGCCTCAACTCCCTCGCCAGCCCTCAACACAAACACAACGCACTCACACTCAGAAAAACCACGCAAACACCTATCTAAAATTTATCTTTTATCTCCTCGCATGCACGCCTCTCCTAAGCCTACGTTCACACAATGTCTACCCACTAGGGAGGGTTCAAAAACTTTCTAGTTACTAGCAACAACTGAGAAGCTTGGAGCCACTCCCATACATGCGCAAAGTGAAGGCTCCGCAAAATCACTAGAGAGATGGAAAAAAATGAGGGCGGCAAACTCTCTGTGCAACCCTTCGCAACCATTACGTTCCCACTTGGTTCCCAATGGTAAATTAGCCGCCAACTCACACCATCTACCTACTTCTACTTTAAAATTTGTCCCAGAAGGCCCACATGGGTGTTTTCTAACTAAAGCCTATGCGCCTTGCAAGGAGTTCTAATTATAATTGTTTTGGCATTTTGTCTTTAGACTTAAGTGGCTCAATATCTGAGCACTTCTATCAATTGCAATTTACTAATTTCTAAATTTACTTTTAACTACTTGCACCATTACCACGTAACCAATTAATTGGTGGTGGTTTAAATTTTGACACACTTTTACTTTATTTTCCCTTGTAGCTCTTTTACTTGTTTTTTTTATGTTTGTATTTATTTTTTTGATTCAACGGAAATTGGTTTTTTCCCGTTTTGATTTTTTTAGTACACTATATAAAATCCCAAGACCCCTACACTACTTCTAATGTAAGATTTCACCTTTAAATCGCTAGTTAGCTTTCCCTACGACTAAAACAATTGATTTATGGCCGTTAGGCTATAACTTCCTAAATTTTAATTTCCAAATTGTAGTTGTTTGCCCAACGACCCCCATAAGCCGATTTTGGGGCTTACAACTTGCAAGATTATCACAGACCTGATAAAACTATTAGATATAAGATAATAAAAATAGTAAGATAGTAGTATATGAAGAATAATATGATACTATCTAGCTTTAAATAATAAAAAAATTGAACATATGAAATCATAACAAATATTTCTGTAATTAATATCTGAAAACTCATTATTGATATAATGAAATGTGTATGTTAAATGACTTATAAAATTATCAAATGTGAGATAGTAAGATGATATGATTATTCAAATAATATAATAATAAAAATAATGTAACAATAACATAATAAAATAGTATGAATTATACAATATAATTAGATAATAAGAATAATAAAATAATATCTATGTTACAATACCTATAAATTTGAATATTTAAAATTACTATTATTATCTTGATGAAATTCAATGCTGGAAGTTGGAAATTTGTGTGATAAGAACTTTGCAAGATTATTAAATTTCAAATTTCAAATTATCAAGATAGTAAGATAATAACAATTATGAAAGAATAAAACTAATAAAATAAGAAAATAATATCATTGTTATAAAATTAAAAAAATTAAATATGTAAAACACATAGTATACCAAATTATTTATTGTAACATGATACTAGAATGTTCATCTCATACTAGAATATCACAAGATTTAATTTTATACTAGCACAAGACTTGCCATTGTGAGATAAATTGTATCATTTTCTAATTAATTATTGAACACAAGTAATTCAAAATCCTAATGCTAAATTTATACGGGGCCATGATCTGGTGGTTGTGATTCGGCGGATTTTGTCAAAAAATACAAATATCTTGAATTGCCGTCTCATTTTCTCTACAAGATTTGTAAAATCGATCTGCAAGTAAGTACTTCCATCTTAATTAGTAAGTGCCATGTTTTATCACCAAGTGTGGTGTGGGTGTGCATATACAAGTCAATACCCAAACAAATTACACGCTTGCATGTTGAGGAGTGCGCCATTGCAAAATCTGCATGTTTGTTTCTTTGTACAGGAAATAAGATAAAATATGAATATAAGTTATTTATTGAATGTGCAATCTGCTAATTCAGTTATAGAAGGCGGTAGTTCTAGTATGCTTATTTGTAATGTTTATAATATTTTTTAAAATAGTGATAGGATATGACTAAAATGAATTGATGTATCTCTTTATAGTTATTATCGCTTTTTAAATCTATTAAATATTGAGAATGTGGTGTATATCATGGTTTATCTTTAGGGGTTGTTACCGAAGATAAGAATAGGTACGCTGCAAACATTTTTGAATTATAATGTTGAGGTTTACGATTTAGATTTTCTGTGAACAAAAGATAATTGTTGCGACTTTTATGTATAGAATGATTGTATCATAAAAGAAACAGTTGGGATATTTATTTTGAAGCCTATATGTGCAGGAAATTGGATATGATTCGAAATCATGTTCAGAGCATATCTACCCACCTAGATAATATTGAAAAAGAGCATCAAATGCGGTTAAAGAACGAGTTAGATCAAGTTTATAATGACTTTCAAAGTCAACTCGTAAATATTTGAAGCTAAAATGATGCAAAAATTTATGACCTGATAAAAAAATTCACAACTTCAAACGCTCGTTGGAAAACAGAAACAACGGTAGGTATATTTAATTTAAATTTACATGATTTATTTAGTTCATTAATTGAGATTTCTAGTACTTAGTGCCTCGTATTTACAAAGACGTCGTTCTGATTATTGGATGAATATATGAGGGATTTTCCTAAAAGGCCAAAGTGATGCGAACAACATTCTTTCAGTAGCATTCATAGCGTGGCCTGATGCAAAAAAAACTCAAAATTTGTATTATGTGAAATATTAATTTATTTTGTTGTATCTATGTAAATGTTATTTACTAGATGATTTAATATTTCTTTTAATGCATTGTCTCTTTATTCCACTGTCAAAGCCGATGAAACGATCTCCAGGCGAATGCGAATGGAGCAAAACATATTAGACGCGACCAATGTACCAGCGAGCAAGCAATAGCAAACCTCACTCTTCCGCTTGAGACTATATAAAGCCTTCTTTATATGCGAAGCTCCCAGAAGCACATTATGACGATTTTATTACAAACACGAAAATCTATCAAAGACTTATACAGGGTATCACTAATTCATTGTCAATTGATTTCAAAACCTTCATTCTTATTAACTAATCCTTTATTGTTTTGAAATACCGGAAGTCAAATGCATTATAAGTCAAAATTATGATTTTCATGATAGTAGAATTCATTATCTAAATCATCAAATGTATGTATTAAATGACTTACAAGATTATCACAAACGTGTTAAAACTATTAGATATAAGATAATAAAAATAGTTAGATGGTAGTGTATGCAAAATAATATGATACTACCTAGCTTTAAATAATAACAAAATTGAACATATGAAATGATAAGGAATCTTTCGTTAATAAATATTTCAAAACTTTTTATTGATATTACGAAATCTATATGTTGAATAGCATGTAAATTATCAAATGTGAGATTGTAAGATAATATGATTATTCAAATAGTATAATAATAGGAATAATATGACAATAATATAATAAAATAGTATGAATTATATAATACAATTAGATAATAAGAATAATAAAATAATATCTATGTTACAATACCTAAAAATTTGAATATTTAAAATTATTATTATAATTATCTTGATGAAATTCAATCCTGAAAATTGAAAATATGTTTGATAAGAATTTTGCGAAATTATTAGATTTTAGATTTCAAATTACCAAGATAGTAAGATAATAACAATTATGAAAGAACAAAATTAATTAAATGATAAAATATTATATATTTATATTAATATAATAATATCATTGTTACAAAATTAAAAAAATAAAATATGTAAAACACAAAGTATGTAAAATTATTTATTATAACATGATGTTCATCTCATACTAGAATATCACAAGATTTTTTTTGTATAAGCACAAGACTTGCCATTGTACGTTAAATTGTATCATTTTGTAAATAATTATTGAACACAAGTAATTTAAAATCCTAATGCTGAATTTATCACAATTATCTGTAATTAAAATCTATTATCGATATCATTTCAATGTATTTTAGATTAATATTCGATTTTTTTATTAAAAAAAATCTTAATTAACCCAATTCTACAATGATTTGTGTTGAGCACGGTGAATTTTTTAAATATTTTGTGGCGTATATTCTATCAATGTCTTCAATGAGATAGTGATAGATTTGACTTTTTGTATCTTGTGGTGCATATTGGTAGCTTAGTATGTTTTCTTTTCTTCTTATTTATATTGTGATTAGAACTCTGTATTTTGGTGAGATATATAATTTATGTATTTTTATTATATTTTTACTTATTGTTCATGTTTTTTTAGCGATGGTGTTGTCGGACTTGCCACTAGCCGTTCTCGATCGTCACTTTAAGGAAGGTCTAGTTACAGTTAGGCCATGACATTGTTTCGTTGAGAATTGTGCATTCAAACTTTAAAAATATCGGTGGCACCTATGTAAACATCTTCGTAATCACTATGGAATGGAATTGATGATTTTATCAAAGGCAATTAATATGGATTAATCTACAATGTGGATTAATATAAGGTTTATGGTTCATGTATTTTTATTGTATTTGTACTTGTTTTTCATGTTGTATTTTGCTATAGTACTCTCAAACTTATTATTAGCCGTTCTCGGTCGTAATTTTAAGGTAGTTCTTGTGTCGGCTAGGCCATGAGATTATTTCGTGGAGAACTATACGTTCTGACCTTGGAAGTGTCGAAGGCAGTTAGGTAAACATCTACGTAATCGCCATGGGATGGTATTAAAGGCTTTGTTTAAGGCAACTAACTGAGATTAATATGCAATTTAGATAAATTTGTGAGTTTGAATTGATTTTTTAATTTAATTTAATAATTTAAAATTAGTATTAAGCTAATCATTTTATATAGAAAAATTTAGATTACTATATTTTTTTTCAAGATCGAATTATGGTAAACATCTTATTATTTCCATTTCTATCTGCATTAAATAGATTTTATAGAGTTTTAAGTCGCATCATTATTACTCATGTAACCCATATTTTGCGTTTTTTGACCAGTCTATAAGATGTTAATTTAATATTCAAAATTATTATAGAATAGAATTGCAACGGCATATGTTAGTTCAAAAGAATGGATCTTGAAATTTCAAAAATAAAATAGCTTAATACTGTATCAATATGCAACTTCTCAAAAAATGATATCCACACAGCATTGAAATCCCATTTTTCAATGAAATTCAACATTAAAGTGCAAATCCTATACTTTCAAGCGATGAAATTGCAACCCAACAAACAACTTCATATTGTCTAAATACAGTGATGAGCTAGCTCACAATCTAGTCTCAATGTTGTTACTTGTAGACCAACGTTCACAATTCATTGCCGACTTTATTACCGTTTTCATGACATTTTTGGCCAATATCAATCAAAGAGTTGTTACCTGAGTCCAAGAACGTTGCTTAATAACTATTATTGTCTGGTTATTTTAAGGTTAATACACATAAAGCGTAAGTTTGTCGAATAAAAAATTAAATCCTGAATTTTCGTATTCTTTGCATCGTAAAAATCTATAAATTGAAGACTTTTTTATTAACCCCTAAGAGCCTATGAGCTAAATAATCCCCCCTAGTAAGAAGTCATGTTAAACACAAGAGCCTACATTAGGGATTCAGCCCCTTGTACAACTAAGAATCAAGACTATACATGCATACCTCACACTAGGGTGTAGCGGTTCATGATGCCGTTAAGCAAAATTTGTTTATTGTAAGTGAATTATAATAAATTATGCCTTTTCCTCAGGGTTGTCAGGACGCACGACGTCCCTGACGTGCGGACGTCCGGACGGAGGACGTCCTCGGGCCTATCAGGCCGTCTGGTGACATAACGAGTTTTGTCAGTTTACCCGGGGGAAAATAGTTGTCCGCAGCCCCGGCCGACCACCCATTCCGTCCGCTAGGGCAGACCGCACGGCCGTCCGCCGTGGCGGACGGCCTTCTCACGGCAGCTCCCCCGTCCCCAATTAGATTGACAATGAATCGTCTCCCAACGATCAGAATCACCGTGAGTATAAAGAAAACAGCACATGGTGCCGCACTTCACTTCTGAACTTTTGTTTCCCAAGAGTTTTGAGCTACATGATGTATCTATTGCTTGGTAATCATCGAGTTCTGAAGTCTTAAATATCAGAGTTTCTTTCGGAACTCCTGATATTTCTTCTACATACTATCTATCACGTTTGTTCATTTTTCGATACTACACCCATCTGAATGGCCACCAAACCTTGGTCACCTTGGTATATCGAAATCACTGAAGTACAAGGCAGGAACACGGACTCCGTCCAATGCAATCTTTGTCACCGCATTTTTGCTAGAAGGCTAGAACGACAGCTAAGTTATCTCGGGTACGAAGAACTCCCTCGCAAGCGCAATAGCGAGATTGACCTCTGCACCAAATTGACACTCCGCGTACAGACTTTGTTTAAAAATTAACGTGGCCACTACCCGAAACACAATAGAGAACTTTTCTCCAAACATTGCCCCACCCCACCATTGAAATCTGCGCCTGCCTCAGGATATAGCATGCCCAAGTCCACTGCTGAAGATTCTTGTGTAGGGTCCAGTCAAGCCCCCCCCCCCGTGATTTTACCATATTTGAACCCACCCCCACCTTCCACGACTTCAACAAACAAGGGAGTGTAGGTGCTACG